>JAPKID020000135.1:0-21669 GCA_026931265.2 Tropidonophis doriae | reverse complement strand
AAAAAACAAAAAACCCCAAGTTTTAATATTACCTAATCTTACCGTTTTGTTTATATTATAATCAAATAATCAAATACCAACAGTTATTCAAAAATCAGTAGTTAATGCCCACATCAACAAAGTTACAGCTCCAATGTCATGGGAAATTTCATTTCCGAATTGCGCTAATATGGAGAAGAACAAAATATGTCAGATCACATTACACTTCCAGAAGGCAGCTTCTAGCTGTTGATGCTTTGACTGCAACTAACTTGTTCTTGCGGCGGAAATGCTGAGAATGACAGTTACACTATGACACTTTAATACTATGTTATAAATCACTGTCATCCCTTCCCCTTCTTCACAACCACATCACAAATCCCAAGCAAGTTATTTCAAATCCCAAGCAAGTTATTTCTCATTCCTCTGTCCTCCCCCCAACTATCCCCTTTTACAGTGTTATACAGGACCATTTTTAATCTGCTCAGGCTTATAGCAATAGCACTTAGGAAAAGCACTTAGACTTATATACTGCTTTATAGTACTTTACAGCACTCTCTAAATAGTTTACAGAATCAGCATATTGTCCCCAACAATCTGGGTCCTCATTTTACTCACACACAAAAGGACTGAAGGCTGAGTCAACCTGGATCCCCATTAGGATCGAACTCCTGACAGCGAGTAAAATCAGCCTGCAATATGTATTCTAACCACTGGGCCATCACAGTTCCTGATCATGATAAGTATTCAGTGGTATAATAGCACCACAAACATCAACTCCAAAATAAACATATGGGATATTCCAATATCAATAAATAAACTTGGATTGAATCTGCCATATTATTTCCAAGTTCAGAAAGAATTACGTAAATGGTAATCACAGGGATTTCCCCCCATCTCCACTCATAGCAATAGAAATTCTCCAATCCGTGTTGTTTCTGAAGACAAGTAGTCAGGAAGGAATCTTTTCTGATTAAACAAAGTTTAAAACCAAGCTATGGAGGGCATTATTCAAACTAATATGGAACATGTGATTGGCACTTAAGTATTATAAATAGGTAAATCCTGAGGTTTCAGAAAGATAGCTTCTCTGATAATTTTTAAAAAAATCTTTATTAAATTTTATGATATGATAAATATAATATAAACTATAATATCACTAGAAACAACAATCAAAAGAAAAAAGAGAAAATGGAGAGAGTGCAAAGGGGGAAGCAGTGACTCCAGATTTTTTTAAGTGTAGCACAGTAAAAAAAGGTTTAAAAATTCAACTTTTTGCTTTGCATTTCTAATAGTCCATTTCTATAACAACAAAATTAATCTAATCATCGGAGTCTAAAACTGAAGGGTTTCTTTCTGTTTTAAGCATAAAGTGATTTCCAAGCAGAAATGAAACTAGAAAAATTATTCACTTTAATTATTTCTTGAGCCATTGTTTAAAATTGCAAAATAATGTTCCTGATTATGGATCAGTATAATCATTACCTTTCAGAAAGTTACATGGAGGAAACAATATGGGAGCCATCTGGAAAATGTAGGGGATCAGCCTGTGTCGCTTCGGCCCAGTCTACCCAATGTGAAGAAGAAACATTGGCCAGGGTGGCTTTGGTCCGGTCTACCCAATGCAAAGAGGAAACATGCCAGCAGTTTGGGGACTAGTGTCAAACTGGCCATGCCCACCCAGCTGGCAATGCCCACCAAGTTGGTCTTGCCCCCTGGGCCCACAAGGTCAACTACAGCCCTAGGTGGCCCTAAATGAAACTGAGTTTGGCATCCCTAATCTAGTCCATGAGCATGATAGTGCATGAGATAAAACAGGGAGGGAGGGAGGGGTAAAAATGAGAGGCATAGAAAAGCTAATATATCTGAATGAAAGTGGTGAAATACTATGGAGTGAGTGCAGAAAGTGATGTAGGTTTAATCTTTTTAAATAATTTTATGTTTATAGTTTTATTATTATTGCATAAAATAAAATGTATTACTTTATTTTCAGTTTTAGTATTAACAAAAAGGTTAAAATTTTGGAACTGATGTCATCTCTTTGTGTGTATTTCTGTTTTTTATTTGTTGTTGTCCCACTTCTATTATTTTCAGAAATAATTTAAGGAGATAAAAATAGCCCTCCAGAAACTGGCAATGGTTGCATGTTTTGTTCCAATAAATGATGGACAATCAAGAAATGAATCTTTAGAAAAACTGTGTAATGTTTTGAGTTAATGCAGCATAGAGACTAACAGAAATCCTTAAGGTGACATTCTAAGCTGAAATGAGATGAAAAAATGATTGGTCCATTTGGAGACCAAGGAATGAATGTGAATTTTGATTGCTCAGCTATCTGCAAAGAAAAAAGATCTATTCATTTCAAATGTGTGGTTTTAAGCCTGGTTGTATGAATAAATATACATGCACATGGCAAGATAATGAAAATAAAACCAAAAGCATTGCTTTGATTGCTTTTGATGAAAGACTGAGGAAATTAGTGAAAGATGAGATAATGAGTACTTCTCCTTTTGGGACAGGCAATTATTCAATAATGTGATGAATGGATATGGGGGGAAATGTCCATGGAAATGTAAAAAAAATGAAATGAAAGAAACCAAAATATAAGTAGAACCATGAAAGATAAAGTATGAATCCTGAATGAGCAAATGTGAGATGATACTTTATTATCACAGCAGCATGCCTGGAAAATGGACACAAGGAAATAGGATGTGGAAGCAGAACAATAAGTATTATTTTACAGAGTGCTACGGAAATGTGCAGAATTACTTTAATGGAAAGTGTGAAATAGGTTGCTTAGTGGAATCATGGAGCAAAATAAATTATAGATGAGAAATATACAAGAAGGGAATTATTGCTGCCCACATAAAACAAGGATGATGGAACCATATTGTAGATAGTTGCAATAAATATAGTTGCAATAAATGTACCGTATTTTTCGGAGTATAAGACGCACCTTTTTCCCTCTAAAAAGAGGCTGAAAATCTGTGTGCGTCTTATACATCGAATACAGCATTTTTTTTTGCCTCTTGGAACCCCACTCCCTTCACCAAACTGGCTGTGCCTAGTCTTATGGAGGCTTCCAGAGAGCTCCTGGGGGCTGGGGAGGGCAGAAATAAACCTCAAACGGGCCATTTCCCCCTCCCCCAGCCCCCAGCAGCACTCTATAAGCCTCCATAGGACTATGCATGCAATTTATTTGACCCCAAATTGGCCCGTTTTCTCTCTCCCTCTCCCTACCTACCTACTTACCTACTTTTTTTTGTAATTTGTCTCTTCAAAACCATGGTGCATCTTATACTCTGGTGCGTCTTATACTCTGAAAAATACGGTATAAGAAAATATTTATTAATATATCTATACCTGGTAAACAAGGATAAAAAAGGGAGGGAGGGAGAGAGAGAGGGAAAGTAAGAGACTATCCTTTCCTGCATAATTTTTCATAAAAAGGTATCACATTTTTCAGACATAGATTTATAATTGCTTCTTTGCTGTTTTTGGTGTGATTTCACATACATAAATGCTGTATTTGAAATATACTTTATTCTAAGAAGATATTAATCCGATACCAATATCAATTACTATTGCAACTCCACATGGTCCAGTCACTTTGATAATTTCTTACCTCTTTCTCCATCTGTACTTATGCTTTTATGTAATCTGCCAAGAGTTGTTTTGATAACAGTAACATAGATGTTTAATAAATAAATAACAACAGGCTACCTTCATTTAGAATTATTAGATCCTTTCCCTGTGTGTTTCAGAGATAGACAATATGCTTTTTAAATTTCATTTGATAATTACCAGGCCTGTCATCTAGAACTGTTAAGTAAAGTTATTAGAAAGTCTTTTTGATAGTATATCCAAACTTACTTCATCTTGCAAAAGTGATTGTAGTTTATTCTTGTATAAATTGCATCTCTAATCTGATTTCCAATAAGAAGACACAATCTCTCATTTCATAGCTAATAAACATTTCCATACTTAAGTTGCAAGCTTAATCACTATAATAAGTGGCTTTTTTGTTAGATTCAGCTGTATCTAGAGTCAAAATGTATCATAAAAGAAATATTTTTCTTATTATAGGATCAAGCAAGTCTTGCTTTAGTTTAATCACATTATTTAGAATGGTTGGTTGTATTACTGATGTTATTAAACATTAGGGCAGTTAACTTAAGTCTTCCCAATTTTTGACTTCCATAAGCTTTTGAAAAATCATTGTTTTATACAGAACCCCCCCTTCCACCCCCACCCCCCACCATTATAGCTCATAGGAGGTATGAGGAGGCAGTATATGGCTGTTTTCACCTTTTGGCTAGTAGGTTATGATTACATGAGTGCTTTGATCAGATTACTACATTAGTACTCTAAATATTTATGGATACTCTTTCCTTATATTAAGTGATATTGTCTCTGTTATTTAAACAAAAATGATTATGGATTCTATTTCCTTACATTAAATGATTTTGTCTTCGTTACGTAAGCTGAGATGTCCAAACATATAAATACTAGGAATTCAACAACTATGGAATGTGCATGTGAAAAGATTGTAATATCATATGCATAATTATATTAATTATTTTAACAGGTTCCCTTACCTTAAACAACCATGGCTCAGAGAGACATTGACAAATACCTATATGTGGATAGAAATGTCATCAACAATCCTCTTGCTCAAGCTGATTGGGCTGCCAAGAAACTGGTATGGGTACCATCAGAGAAGAATGGATTTGAACCTGCTAGTTTGAAGGAGGAAGTTGGAGATGAAGCTATGGTGGAACTTTCTGAGAATGGGAAGAAAGTGAAAATCAACAAAGATGACATCCAAAAGATGAACCCACCCAAGTTCTCTAAAGTAGAAGACATGGCTGAACTGACTTGCTTGAATGAGGCCTCGGTGTTACATAATCTAAAAGAGCGATACTACTCAGGGCTAATCTATGTAAGTAATAATTTTGTTTGAGAGACTATCTAATTTTTTAACAGTGTTAAAATAGGGTGGCACGTTTATTTATGATTGATGCCTTGAAAAGCATGTTGTAACTGAAGTATTTAGGAAAATGTTTTAGAAATTATTACATTTGATACTAAAATGAATTTTATCTTCAACGTACTTCCTGTATTTAAAACCTTGATGGTAGTGATTGTTTATATCAAGGTAGAAAATCAAACTCAGTTGCACAGAAAGCTTTGTGGATATATGTCTTCTCTGAAATCTAGATCAAGTCAACTTATTCAATGTAGAACACAAAGAATTTCAGAACAATTCAGCTATTCTAGTTTTTCTTAATTTCAGGCCTCCAGCAGAGATTGCTTAGAACAGATTTTGAGTAGGTGACTTGGCATTTGCTCATAACTCAAATGGTAATAGTTCTCATGAGATTGCTGCCATGGAAACAAGAATATATAATTGTTTATATGAGAATTGGCATGAATATAATGCTAAAAATATATTTCTTCTTCCATCTCATGGATTAGAATCATAGAATCATAAGGCTGGAAGGAATCTTGAAGGTCTTATAATCCAACCCCTGTCCTAGACCCTTATACCGTTCTGGACAAATGTTTGTCCAATATTTTCTTGAAAACCTCCAATGATAGAGCACCCACAACTGTGGGAACCAAGCTGTTGTATTGATTAATCATTCTTATTGTCAGAAAATTCCTCTCATTTCCAGATTAATTCCTTCACATTAGTGAAGAATGAATTTGAATAATAGTTTGGGGGTGGGGTTGAAAAGGAATTTTCTAGGTATTATTCGCTAGATTGGAGAAAATGATAATGACCTGCAGAAGCCATGACATGGGAAATTAATAAGTTGAAGATACTGATTGTGCTTCTAGCAAAAGAAACTTGTCTGGTGACTGATAGTTTAGAGGATTTCTTGCTGTTGAATGAGATTATATTTATTCATATAACATGACTTTTTCTTGTGCTGGTACTACCAATTATGAAATGTTCTTCCTTTGAGAGTTATCCTAAAACCCTAAACAAAGAAACTGGTACATAAATACCATTTCCACCCCAAATAGTTCTATAATAGTGATCAGTTAAAAAGACCCACAATCTGTTAAGTATTAAAGCATTTTAGGTACATGTAGATTTTTATGTGTTATTTTATGTGATTTTAACTGTAACATAATATAGTGCCTAGTGCAGTACGTTGCTCAACCTTGATGCTCTCTGAGCAATATCTATTTTATTTATCAAAGAAAAGTAGTTATTCTGATTGGTCTCTGACGTCAAAATATAGATATCAACTGGCAACATCTTTATATGTAAATTAATTTTATAAAAAATGCAGTTACTTATCAACAAATTAGTTCAATAGGATTTAATAGTGTAGGAATAGCCAAATCTGCCATAGGAGGAAGTATGGATTAATGCAATGTTGTGAGTTCAGAATTAAAATAAATATTATTGGTGCATGTCTTCTAATCTTTCTGTTCAGCTGAGTTTGACTTTATACTGTGAAAATAAGCTTTATCCATATTCTTTACTGATACTATTTTAATCTCAGATTTCCATCTGACATCTATTCAACAAATTAAGTTTTTATCCAGGTAGAGAATTTGTATGAGCTCTTGTAGTAAAAACTATTCAAGGTCTGCAGAAGTGAAAGAGTTATACAGGTAGTCTTCACTTAATGACTGTTTGAAGTTACAATGGCACTAAAAAAGGTGACCTATGACCGTTTTTTACACTTACGACCATTGCAGCATCCCCATAGTCACATGATTTGCATTAAAGTGCTTGACAACTGACTTACATTTATGATGGTTACAGGGTCCTGGGATCTTTTACAACCTTCTGACAAGCAAAGTCAATGGGGAAGCCAGCTTCACTTAACAACCATGTGACTAACAACTGCAGTGATTCACTTAACAAAGATGGCAAGAAAAGTCTTAAAATGGGGCAAAACTCACTTAACTAATTTCTCACTTACCAACATCAATTTTGGGTGCAATTGTGGTTGTAAGTTGAGGACTACCTATCTTGATAAATTATTGGTTTTTTTTATGCATGGATCATAGGAGAGTGCCTGACTTGCTGGTCAGTTGTTTGGCAGCTATTGAAGCAAAATAATTGCCAGAGCTGGTGGCAGTGGTGGCGATGCCTGGAGGAGTTTGGCAACCTTTTTTTGGGCATCACTCTTGAATTTCTACTTGGTGAGCTGCAACCATCATAGATATGAAACCAATTGCCAAGCATCTGAATTTTGATCATGTGACCATGGGGTTGCTGCAAGTGTCGTAAGTGTGAAAAACGGTCATAAGTCACTTTTTTCAGTGCCGTTGTAGCTTTGAATGGTCATTAAATGAACTGGTATATGTCGAGAACTACCTGTAGATGGCTGGGTTTTTTTTCCCTGACTTTAACATAGATCACCTGGCTATACTTAAGCCAGATAATGTACACTTCAATCAATAAAGTTTGCTTTGAATCTGCACAATACAGTGACAATCCTGATCAATGAATCTTCATGTAAAAGAAGTATTAAATATTTCACATTCTTATCAGTAGTATTCTAACAACTTTAATTTAAATGTGCTATCTATTACTTAATAGATAGTAAGATCATTTGAAATAAATGTATGGCCATGTAGGGCACATTGTAGAGACCATATATTCCTGGTAAGTATTCTGAGTGCATGTGAAACTGCATTAAACCTCTAATAACTTCCTGTAAAGCCCTTCATCATATAGGTCTGGTTATCGAATTCATTGGTTCTTAATATGTGCCATATTTTGAGGGGGCATCCGAACTGAACTTCCAGGTGTATGATCAATGTCTAATAACCCTCACTTCTCATTTTTAGATGAATAAATATTTTGTCTTTATATGATATAATTATAGATGTATAAGCAGTGCAAATTATAAATTATATTTCTCCCCCCAGATAACAGCAACTAAGGAGAGGGGTGTCATGGAAATAAATAGGCTCAGATAGGAGCTATGAACAAAAAAAGATTGAGCACCCTTGATACAAAGCAGAGGTAGGGAACAATGGCCCCTTTATGACTTGCAGACTTCAATGCCCAGAATCCCTTTAGTCTGGCTGGCTGACGAATTCCGGGAGTTGAAGTTTGCAAGTCATAAAAGGGCCATCGTGCTCCATTCTTGATCTAAAGATCATCTCTCTTCTAACTTGTACAATCCAGCTTGTACAATCAGGCAGTCAGCACGTTCCAGGCCTCATCCATCAAGCAGCGCCACCCGATGGAACTAAGAAGTGTGTGTTCTCAGGAACACTGTCTCCACTAAAATAAGTGTGATCCCATGTTTTTTTTTAAAAATAGTCTTGAAAAACTGGATCTTTCTGCAAGACTTAGGTTACAGGGGGGTGGCAGGTCCTGTGTGTTTGTTTCCCAGTGTTTTTTTTCTTCCAGAGTTTGAATTTTATACTTTTATGATTGTATTTATTGTATGATGCCATGAGTTGGGAAGCCTTAGAAACGTGCTAATAAATTATTAAATAAATCTTCATGCAATTTATTTTGTAGACCTACTCAGGCCTGTTCTGTGTTGTCATAAATCCCTACAAGAATTTGCCAATCTACTCAGAAGAGATTGTGGAAATGTACAAAGGCAAAAAAAGGCATGAGATGCCCCCACATATCTATGCTATCACAGATACAGCCTACAGGAGTATGATGCAAGGTAATGTACCTTGAAGTTAAAAAATATTTGTGGACATGAACCATTTTTATGCTCAGTTAAGTAAATAATTTCCTCAGAGATTTAGGCTTGCAACATGTCAACAAAAGCATGGAAATAGCATGTCGTAGCTTCTGCTATAAGTTATAGTTCTTTATTTTAATCAAACTTCTGGTCCCTGGAAAGCAGCATTCTTCTTTTCCTTTGAATTTACTTAAGCCACGGGGAAATTTCACGCAGTGAAATGGTATGGGAGGAATCTGTTGAAATGCCAGCAACTCTGCAAGAACTCAGGGCATCGGGATTAGCTTTTGTGCTCTAGTTTCCATTCAGAGCCTGGCAAGCTGGAAATCTTTCATGGTTTTCAACATGCTTTTATTTATTTATTTATTTATTTATTTATTTATTTATTTATTTATTTATTTATTTATTTATTTATTTTTATTTTAAAAAACAAACAAATCACTGACACATTGTCAGCAAGAGATGCTCTTATTTCCCTCAATTAATGGAGTAGAAAAATTTGACTGTTAAATGGTCAGCACTTTGAAGTAAAACATTCTATCAGAGAATAAAGTTTTGCATGTTAAATGCATTGATTAAATTCAGCATTTGGTTTAGGGCTTCTTAATTGGCAGGCACTGCAGTAGAATCTGAGACCCCTTGGTTTATTTGTACATTTGGTTTACTTGATGCTCATCTCACCTCAGCTTAAATCAAAGTTCCAGCCTTTGCTAAAGTCAGCACCTCTTTCCACAATCTGGGTGATTCTGCAAAGAACAAACTTCCTGCCTCAGAGCCAGACTGTAACTGGCAGGGGTGGGGCATTCTTCAATAGCAGTGTCTCAATTGTGACTTTGCTGAACTGTTGATATTACCACAAGTTGCAGCAGTAGTCTTTGTCTAAGGAATTTTTTTTAATGATTTGATTTTATAACTCAAAATCCATGACTTTTGTGTTTCTTCACTGATATTTTTTTTAAATAAAACAGTGTCGACTTCTATGTAGTTAGACTGGATGTATTATGACAATGTAACTATAATTTTAAAAGAAAATAAAAATCACAACAACTCTTCTGCTTTAGGTTTATGTAGAACAGTGCATCTGTGTTCTGAAAGTACTACACTGAAAGTGCTTTAGTTATTACTCGGTGTATCTTGGTCATCTAAAACAAGGTTTTTGAAATAGTGCTGTGTGAAACCCTAACATCCTATGAGAAATTGATGAGGTTTTGTGAGAGATTTAAGAGCAACCAGAAAAAAAAAGTTCACTTAAATGTAGCCAATTTTCTATCATTAGAACATGGCCTCTTGTTCAGGAATTCTAACTTTTTTTTTTTAACTAACAGGTTCTGAAGACTGATTTTTTTAAAAAGAAAGACCCTGATCTACACTTATGTCTGCCAGTTTTTATTTATGCTGACAATGGCTGCCCTACTCCCACCCCCAAACTAGTAGATGTGGATGGGTTTATTTGACTCCAGTTCTTTCTAGGATTTTACAAGAGCGATTAGAAAAATTGCATAGAGGGTGTCTGATATTTATTCCGCCTTGGGAACTTACAGTCCATCCAATTTTTTGCTTTACATCTAGAACAGAAGTTCTTTTTCAAAGAAAATATCTTGAAGAGTCTTAGCACATTGCGTGCAGCCAGACAGTGAGACATTACAATAAGGAAAAAAAAAACCTTTCAGAGTTTTAAATCTATTTTGTCTTGGTGCTTATCAAGACTAAACTATAGATGGCCTTTCAACAGGCATGAAATGCATTTTAGTTGTCATAGGTCTTCATGATTAACAGCTGTGTTCTTTGTGTAATGAAACCACAAAATATAACAGAGCTGTGACACATTCGAAGAGGAATGATAGTGGCTTTTAAATAATTTATTTCATGTGAGTACAGCTTTAGAACAATTTTAATGGGTAACTGAATGAGCTTCTCTGTTAAAAATGATTTAGCTTGGCCTTTTTCCAAATTATCTGTTCATAGTTAGCATATAGTATGCTTCAGCTTGGTGACATCCAGAAATACTGAGATTATACTAGATCTCAGTAAAATTTCCATCTGGTTGGTGTAACAAGAGATCTAAAAAGTATCATGTATTATTAATGAGGACTCCAGACAAGAACAAACACTGACCTTCTTGTCTATTACTCGGTGCTTCCTTGAGTTATGCTTATAGCTTACTACTAATTTTGAAATGGTATGCGTTAGTAGGGTCTTTGTAAGACGCACTATAAATTATGACTTTTTAGCCACAGCAACGTTCTCAAGTATAGACAAGTATGTCCTCGAAGCATTATCCTTCACATCTCCTTGATCTCTGTTTATTTTACCAGCCCCATCAAAATCACCCCATATCAGAAATATCAGAGAAGTAACAATTGCCTTGATATTCCATTTCCTCTTTTTCAAAATTGTTAAAAAAGGAAATACTCCAGAAAGTTTTTGCCTTCCTCTGTTTTGATTCTATGATCCTTTCAGTGCCTACAGGAATTCCACATGACAAACGTAGACAATTTTGTAGATGTTTGTCTGTGTATGCTTGCAGGAAGGCTCAGTAGTGAGAATATCAGTGCTGATGAATTGGCCATAAGCAAAGAATAAAAACTTTTGCTCTGTTTGTTGTTCCACTTCCTCTTGGCTGGAGAGATGATGTCACCATTCTCTGAATGCTCTATTCTCCTTTTATGGAGCTAAACAGACTCAACTCAGAGTTGCTCATGCAGAGGAAGTGGGTGATAAGGATGTTTGTTAATTGGCTTGTGAAGCACCTAACTACATATTGCTTTCATTCCCCACCTCCACTCTTCTTTTATGGTTTAAATCAGCCCTTTTTTAAACTGCAAACGGTTACAATGTGAGAGTGACAATCACATATATTTAGAATGATTGCAATGAAACTCTGTTGGGTCTTTATGATGCATGACTTTTACAGCACTTACATATTCAGTTGTTGGGACTCCACCAGTAAAATTGTAATTAAGGTTGCACAATGAAATAATTTGTACAGTTGTTCCTTAATTATCTATTTAATAAAAGATGGGCTTTGGCAAGTGAGCCTACAAGTTTCTCTGTACCCTAGAATAAGATGACTTGTGTACTTTGAAAACCTGTATTACTTCTTGGATTTCTGTAAGCTGGAAAGTAGTCGTGTTACTTAATACTGCGAAGGGAATTAGTAGCCTTACAGTTATTGGGCATTAGCTTGTTTTCTGAAATATGAAATTTCTTTTACAGTGAGAGTAATATGCCCTTTATTTCAAGAACAGTCACAAGATGTCATTTCTCTCTAGAAAAGCTGTTGTACATTCAATTCAGTTACATTCTGTAAATATTCTTATTGTGATGATTTG
This sequence comes from Tropidonophis doriae, assembly GCA_026931265.2. Taxonomy (NCBI): domain Eukaryota; kingdom Metazoa; phylum Chordata; class Lepidosauria; order Squamata; family Natricidae; genus Tropidonophis; species Tropidonophis doriae. The sequence goes on along the minus strand of JAPKID020000135.1, from coordinate 9,674 downwards.
GATGTACGTTTTTCTCTTTTCCACAAAAATACAGCAATCTCCCTCATCCACCCAACACCGCACCCTCATAATCCAAACTCAAGAAATTTTTGCAGAGTCCTGGTCTTATTCCAAATGCAGAGAAGGAGCAGAGTCTGTTGCATTATCAGTTAGCCAAACTATTTGGGTGTCTCTGATGCTGGTGTGAATGGAATAGTGCCTGAATTAAAAGGAATGTATATTCTGGAATGTTCAGTAACTGGCTACGATCATTATATGCCAGCTGTGTGAGAATGCACTTCCCTTGTGAAAGTGGGGGAGTAAAAAAGGATCTCTTAATACTGAACAATAGGAAATAAGAGACCACATCACACTTGTCAATTGTCAGTATGCAAAAGAATCCCAGCTATCCTAATGATGTATGCTCTACAAGGGCTGAGTAAATTCTTTTTCCTGGATTCCAAAAAGGATGTTTCCTTTTATGGTAGTGTCTGCATACAGCCATGTGATCTGCCCCTACATGCAGGTACATTCCTTAGAGTGTACAGAGCAAGCAAATAATAAAACCTGGATAAGAGGGGAGGGTATGAGGTGAAGAATGAATTGCTGGAAGAAACGGCCCATACTTGGAAGTCATGTGGAGTTTTCTGACTGGCCTCTAAGTAGCCTTGTGATATGAACAAATGAAAATTGTAATATCTCTCCCCCCCCCACCTCCCTTGCCAAATCAATAGCTAATTAGTTAGGTGGTGAGTCATTGTTTCTTCTTTGTGCTGAAATAAAAAAAAACAGTTATGATTGCAATGGGCAGTCTCCATTACAGTCCTAATTGAAGGACTATCTGCAATGCATGATACCAAATGAAATTTAGTTGTGAGAGAGATGCAAAAACAAAAAAAGTGACAGACCTTGGGCTCATTCCCCCCCTCCCCCATCATGTAAGGTGGCAAAAAAGTTATACTTTTAAATGAATTTTACATGAATATTATGACATAATACGATTCTATAACCCATTCAGTCTTTTAACTCATAGCCTTTCTGTTTCACTTCTAAATTCCATCAGGAAAAAACATAAAAACTAAGCTGTAGACTTTGAGAGTACATCTATGAACATTGTCAAGTTGTGTATGTGGAGAGATAACAGTAAAAGGGAAGGTTTCATTTTGGTCATCTCTTTCCTTTCTTTAATTTCAGATCGAGAGGACCAGTCCATTCTCTGCACGTAAGTATTTAACTAATTGGTTGTTTAAAATGGAGAAAATTGATTTAAGCATAGTTGACCAGCAGAAGCATTTACTAAAAAAAAGCTTTAACTAATATTTCAAAAAGTATGTGTGCAAGGAGTCATATCTGTTTATGTTAAATTGAAATAGAGAGAAAGTTCAGGAGAGAGTGTTTAAGTCTTTTCATTGGTGAAAGCCTTAATTTCTTTAAAAATGGTTTGGGAAGAAACCAAAGTTTTGTTGGCAATGTTCATATTAGCAAAATATATAAGCAGCTTTCTCCAAAAGCCTTAACTGAAAGTTGTTACCTATCATATTAGATACCACGTTGGGAAAAACTAGAGTCCTATTTTTAAAAACTAGACCTGTTGGTTTTGATGTATGCAATATATTCTTAACTAGCTTTCCAGTTAACTAGCTTGCATAGCTTTCATTTATGCAATATGTCTTAACCAGGATTTTCTCTCTCTTTTTCCCTCTTTCTTCCAGAGGTGAATCAGGTGCTGGTAAGACCGAAAATACTAAAAAGGTTATTCAGTATCTGGCTCATGTTGCTTCATCACACAAGAGCAAAAAAGATCAAGTAAGTTCTGTTATGCTTACCTTCTTGAACTGAAAACATTTTTTTTACCTGAGATACTTTTACACAATTTATTACCAATTTGAGTATTCACTGATTCTTTGTGATGTTCCTTTTTCAACATATGTAAATTTTTCCAAGCCTGAAAGAATTAGAAAGGATAATTATCTATAGATTGAGCAATAGCTTTGTCTACATTTTGCTATCAGGGTACAGTTATTGAACTACTTCATGTAATAGTCACTAGTTACAATTATGGGTTTTTTATTTCTTTTGCAGTAACTATATTGTTAGACTCTTTAGTGTTATGAATAATCATATTAATTCTCTTGACAATGTGTATCTTTTGTGCCAATAAGAGTCTGTGAAATATTGTCTCATTTACTGTTTCCCCTTCTCTTGGTGGATTATGTCAGAATTCGTCCCTTGGTACTTCGTAGGTGAGCTGCACGTTTGACTGCACGATCTGCACCAAGAATGTGTGTGTGTTGCTCTATTGTGTGATTTATAGCAGCTTTTCACTCCCACTTGTATCACACTTTTTGCTGCTAGAACTATTTTATTCACAATTCACATTGGCTTTTTTTAGGTGAGCTGAATGAAAGGCTGTAGATTCTTTTTTAAAAATGAATACACGATTGCTTATTATCTAAACTTAGTATTCACGTTTTATCTGCCTTATACAATTTCTTACGTGCACTAAGTAAGGCATTCTGAGCAGCAATATAGACATCCTTTTAAAATAGTACAGTGTATCTGAGATCAGTGGTGATTTGGCCAACAGTGTGGACCCAATTTTTTCCAGGACTTCCAGTTCTACCCAGTATACTAGCTGTGAGAGCTAGATACTGAAAAATATCAAAAAGAAATTGCCCCTGCACAGACAGGATGTTTCAATTCCAAGCCTCTTTCTCAGAATTAATCTTGCAAACCATTATAACTTAGAGTATTTTCTAGTACACTTGATTATTTTCCATTCTGTAAAAACTTGATTTTGATATTAAATGTGCTGGCATGATGTGTGTCTATAGGTTAGTTCTATGAGTATCTCTGCATGGAGTGTGTGTGCATATGCACATTCTAATGAGTGGCTTTTGGAAGAAAAAATGCAGCTTTCTCGGGACTGTTTTTTCTCCTCACTGCCAGCAGATATACTTAAAATATTTTCTGAACATTCTTTTTTTCTAAGTTTCAGAGATCACAATTTTTGTTAAAGATTGTTAGCTAAGATTTCTGCCCTAGTGGAAGAGAAAAATCAGTATCAATTTCAACAGATTGTGTTGATTTAATGATTTAATCCAAAAATTGCCTTATGGCACCTGAACTCCTTTTCAATATCTTTCAACTGGTTTGAATCATGAGTAGGCTGGTGAAACGCTTGAAAGCTTTTTCCAGGTCAGAGGTTAACAATTTGAAGACTCCCAAGAGTGATATTGTTCCTGGATTGTATCCTAGAGAAAATATTTGAAACTGCTTTGTGGGAAAATTATTTCTGCTTGGAAGATCTTCTGAAATTATTGAAGGCAAAAAGATCTGCAAATCTTTAGAGTATGGTCTTACAGACTAGGAAGTTGGACTAGAAGTATAGCAGTGTTCCCAAGTCAAAATTTTATTGGCATTCATATTTTGTTGTGCAAAACTAGATTCACTGCATAATTCAGGTTGTAATTAAAAGAAAAAGTACTGCACTTTTTGAATATACAAAATAAAATGCAACTACCCTACGTATTTCACATCTCTCAGAAAAGTTTAGGAAGACATATTCACAAGTAAATGCAAACAAATTTTGAATATTAAATATGAACAGTAAATAAAGCTGAATTGATTATGTTCCAAACGTGCTAAAAATTTTAATAACTCTGAATAGTTGAAAAGGTTATACTGATGCAGACATTAAACAGTTTCTAAGACACGAATTACTACAAAAAATTGAAACTGACTCTAAAGATCGTTTCTGAATATTATATCAGTCCTGTAGTAGTCCTGAAGAAAAATCTGGAAAGATGATGGTCTTTTCTCCCCACACTAAAATGAGAAAATCAATCCTGTAATAGCTTGGGATAGATCTCACTCTGTGGTACTAAGTTTTCATGAAAGAATTAATCTGATTTCTTTGCAAATTGGAAAATCTATGAACAGGCTCTTATTCCTACAATTCCAGTGATATTTCTTAAAATAGTGCTACTGTATCCATAGTATACTAGCATCCCCTTCATTCATTGTTTATTATCTTGGGTAAGAAGTCCTGAAAGAAAAAGAACCAAAGCAGAGTAACTAAGAGGAGAATGTGAAGATATAGCACAAAAATAACCAAGTCTCAAAACATGGAGAACAACTTGCACTTTTTCTCCGCCACCTCCACCTCAACCCCAACTCCAAAACCTCAACAAGACAGCACATTTAGTATGACTGAGCAACACTTTGGATTTGAAAGCAAAAAGTACTTGAGGATGCATAGAGGTACCATGAGACATGTTCTGCCTTGATTTTTCTGGAATTAAACTGCAGTGTGAAGCAGAGTTGCGTGGTCTCAAGAAAAGACATAGATACGGTACTTTAAGAATTTTCAAGCAGATGCTACAGGATGCTCCCAAACATTTTTGTCTTGCTGCACAGTCTAATATTTAATATATATAGGATGATATGGACTGTCTTTACATTGCGATTTGCTGCTGACTCAAGGAAGTAGTAATTCCTTAAAAAGATCCTTCTTTCTTGTTTTCCTTTATGCTGTGGTCTTTTTCTCGATTAATTCACATCTCTTGGCCATTATTTTCTTAAAGTAGAAAAAGAACTACAAAATAATAGCTACATGAAATACTCAATGCATCCAATGGAAACTCTTGTTTCTTTTAGCCAAATGCTGCATTCTGTAATGGATCTGCTCTTTGCTGTAAACATAGATTTTAAGATGTTAAGAAGAATGGAAGTGTTAATGTTTCATTTTGTGATATCGCTCATCACCATAGCAACAGATTGCAATCAGAATCAGGAGTTGGGATTCAATTGCTGGATCAAAGAAGACAATGAATGGGGGAAGGACAACCTTTGGGTATGTGAGTGGGAAAAGCAAAACATAGGAAAACCAACATTGCTGACAAAATAAACATTTGAAGTCCATCTGAGACTTTATGACTTTGCTTTTTTTCAGCTCACTTGATATTGTGCTCTTTAATGGATAGCAGCAATGGGTCCCTAAATTTTATCAATTCCCATGTCAGAAAAATATCCTGCATTCACTGTGGCTGCCACTATTTTCTCACAATAAATTTTTTTAGGGTTCTTTCACTTGAATTGCTTGAGTAGAATGATTTTACTGCAGCAAGGCAACAAGTATTAATGCAACAAGAACAGTAATGTTTCAAAATTAATATTCTTGTTGCATTTTGAAAATAAATATTAGCATGTTAGAGCGATAACATTAGTAAAACATCAGTCTGAAGTTATAAACCGCCTCAGGTTTTGAAAGAAAGGAAGGTTCTGAATAAGTAAAAGTTTAAATTGTTATTGTTCCGTTTGCAAAATAAATAATCTGCAACCATTTTCTATTTCAATTATTTGTGCGTTCACTTTCTTTTACTGTATACCACCAGAGAATTGAGTTGCATGCCTGGGTGATTAATGTGCCAGTTATAAAATGCTACTTCAAGACCATGCTAAAAAACTATTTTAAAAATCTTAAAATAATTGGAATTTAGGACTGAATTAAAATGAAACTTTTTGGCATTGTATAAAAAATGATTCTTTAATTTCTGTGCACTTCTGGAATATTTAAAAATGAAGAAAAGAGTTACAAATTTAAAAGAGAAATGTTTGTTTTGCTCAAATGGCCTTTGAAAATACCTCACCCCTGAATATGGCTCGTTGTTCCTCGTTTATTTCTGTTCTTAGAGCTACTATATATGATCTTGAAATACCCAGATGTCCATAAGAGTTAAAAGTTATTCCTATTTCGTTGCTGCTATTTAGAGCTGCCTGGATATGATATTCCTATTTTACCACATAGGAAAAAGGATTTCCTGGATATTCTGGATAGCAATATTGAAGCTTTGACATTCCTGTTTTTGACAGCAATTTGGTTTTTATATTTTTCTGACAAAACTGTTTTGAGGTTTTTCAGTAGCCTGATATTGAATTGTGGTTAAGTTTATAAAAGTGTTTTGTTTTTTTTGTTCAGAACATTTATACGTTATATGTTAGCTTTACATCTGGTTCTTGCATAAACCAAGGCCTCTAAAACCATAGACACATAGGTCAAAAACAGACTTATTTTAAAGCCTGATTCTAAAGCATAAATCTTCAGTTTGCTAGACCAGTAGATAAAGTAGGAAGTTTTAGAACAGGTGCTACTACAAAATGTCTACCATTTCGTTGTCACCAAACTGGGTGCTGCCATAGGGAATCAAATTGCAAAATGCCCAGTTTATAAAAAAGCAAATTGATAAAGAGAAACAGTTACCACAAAAACACATAACACAGAAATAGCTAACTTGTTCCAACCAATACATTTTTCTTATGCAGGGTTCCTCAAAAGCATTAGCGACACACAAAACCCCTAATTCCAGGCACTTAATTTCTTTTTCTCAATGTACAGTCTTTCCTTGATATACCCATATATATATAGTCTTTCAAGTTGTCTGGTAGCAGCTTTTACTCCTGTTTTGTTTGGTTAAAAAAACAGTGGTTGAACAATGATAGAATTCTGCTCACCAGGCACTCTAGCCTATGGGATGACTTAGAGGCACACTATGGAAACAAAAGAATATCTAGGCATCTTGAAGGCTAATATCCAAAGCACAAACAAGACAAAACCTCAATAAACCTTTAAACTTAAAATTAACCTGTGTATAACCAATAACACCCCCGCCATTCAACAATATAATTTAATTTGATTTAAATGTGTCTTAATCTTAATAAAATTTAATCTTGATACAAGTATTGGTGATTATGAAGTATTAATCTTGGTAATAGACAATAATTCTTCACGTTTATAGTTTCTGAAGATCAATATAGGTTGAAGTCAAGAGATAAAGACATACTGGCTGGTAGCTTCTGGAGAGCAAGCAGTTGAGAGTGTTGTATTTTCTTATTTTAGGGAGAGCTAGAGAGGCAGCTGCTTCAGGCCAACCCTATATTGGAGGCTTTTGGAAATGCCAAAACTGTTAAAAATGACAACTCTTCAAGATTTGTAAGTATTTTTTGCTTCATTGTATCATTGTTGAATAATGCCTTCTGTTAAGGAAAAAGATTGATTTCCTCAAATATATAATATATTGTAAAGGAAATGTCTCTATAAATTGGGTGCGGATTAAACTTCCTTTTAAAACAAGATAGGCTTTACTTTAGAAACATTTTGAAGATAGAAATATTCACACTAGGATGAGATTGTAATATTAAGTAGCACCTAGAAAGTAACAATAAAAAACACAGATTACTGTGCATTCCTTCCTATTGCCACAAGGAGTATTTTAGACTATTAATGACAACTGGTATAAAATGGTATAAAGCAGATACAATCTTTGTCCTTGCTATTTTGTACCTAACTCTAGGAACTATTTGCTGCCAATAAGAGATACTCTCTGATCAGGTTCCTTTGAGGCTATCCTTTGGAATGAGCTGTTGATTTGTGGGAATTTAGAAGAATTATATGATCCTGTCTTGCACTGTTTCCGTAGCAGTTACTTAATTCTTATGCTCTTTTTTTCCCTTTAAGGGAAAGTTCATTAGAATCAACTTCGATGTAAATGGATACATTGTTGGAGCAAACATTGAGACTTGTATCCTTTTCACCAGTAACACTGATCCAGACAACTCATAATGAAACTGTATAATGGCTTATGAAAAAATGTAGCTGGACAGCATTTTGAGATTTTACTTGGAAGACTCAGATTGTCTTAATGGGTGGGAATTTCTGCTTTGTGGAAAAATCATAATCACTTAATCCATCAATTAAGGTGGAAGTATTGGAAAATTTCTAATTTTAGCCCTGTAAATGAAAACATTTTTCTTTTGAATTTTAGGTCTCTCTGCCCCTGCTCCCCAGTTCACGATTGACAATTGGTGAAAAATATATTTAATTTAAGACTATTGTGGGTGAGATTACAAAGACTCTTGCCTGGAGAAAATCCCCAAATATGACATATATATTTGAGACTTCTTTTAAATTAAAGCATTGGGGAATATCTAAAAAAACCAAAAACCAAAAACCAGTTAAAGCAACATTGAAACACCTTTTGAGTATATTTTAAAAAACAATATGGTGATTGAAAAATGAAGATAATTCTAACTCTAGTGTTTATGCCAAAGTGCTGTGACCAGGCTGGCACGTTTGTCTCAGGGACTTTGCCTTACAGCCTTTTTTCAAAGCTTTTATCTCATTCCCCCCGCCCCCTCCCCTTCAGATTGTGGTATGCTGCTTTCCTGCTGGTTTATACATTTTGTCTTCCTCTGGTAGTCCATCCCAGTTTAGAAGCTGTTTTTGAACATTGGAGTTTTTTTAAAGCAGCATGTCCATTGACATTTTACTTGAAAAGTGCTTCAGTTATGAGATTTTCTTCGTGTAACATTTAGGATTTCTTCCATTCCTTAACATTCCTAAAGATCTGTTAGAAAAATCAAGAGCAATACGACAGGCTAAAGAAGAAAGGACATTCCATATTTTCTACTACTTGCTGACTGGGGCAGGAGAGCACCTGAAGAGTGAGTACTTGACTATAATCATTTTGTTTTTGACCCAGGAATTTTGATTTATCGGATGTGTCCTCATCCCTTTCATCTTGCCAAATTTCTGTTCCATAGTTTCTCTGTTTACAGTACTTGCATCGTTTTGTAAATATTGGATGTAGTTGCTTGTTATTAGGTCCAATTATATTCTTTTATTTGATTGAGAAATAGGAAAAGGAAAAAATATTATTCAGTCATGGCATAGTTGAAAATTTGCTCCTTATTAAAAAATTAATTAATATTGAAATCTCTTACCACAAAACAGCTTAATGAAACTAAATTTTGCTATAGAAAACCTAATACAAGCAATCTTACTTGTGAGTAGTGATGTAATGCCATTCTTGCCATGGGGGATATAAGTCTAAAGTCTTGCCTTTGAATGTCTACCCAAACAAGATATAACCCAATAATGATGATTTCATTACTTTTTTTTATTGTTTTAGATGACTTGCTTTTAGAGCCCTACAATAAGTACCGTTTCCTTTCCAACGGACATGTTACAATTCCGGGCCAGCAAGACAAAGACATGTTTCAGGAGACAATGGAGGCAATGAGGATAATGGGTATTCCAGATGATGAACAGATGGGTAAGGAATTCTAGAAACGGCTCCAGAAAAATAAGTGTTGTGACAATTATATACAGATAGCCATCTACTTATGACCAGGGTTGAGCTCAGTTTTTTTGTTGCTAAGTGAGACAGTTAAGTGAATTTTGCTCCGTTTTACAATTTTTCTTCCTATAGTTGTTAAGTGAATCACTGCAATTGTTTAATTAGTAACATGGTTGTTAAGTGAATCTGGCTTTTTCATTGACTTTGCTTGTCATAAAGTTGTATAAGGTGATCCACTGCACCATCATAAATATGAGATAGTTGCCAAGCATCCAAATTTTGATCATGTGACCATGGGGATGCTACAACAATTGTATGAAAAATAGTCATAAGTCACTTTTCCTCATGCCATTGTAATTTCGCACAGTCACTAAACAAACTTTTGTAAATTTGGAACTTACAAGGACTGCCTAAATGTATATCATGCAATGAACACAAAATAGGAACAATTATAAGTATCGTATATTCCGGTGTATAAGACGACTTTTGAAACCCAAAAAAGTCAACTGAAAATCGGGGGTCGTCTTATACGCCGAGTATACGCACCCCGCGCCTCTC
>JAPKID020000134.1:0-21689 GCA_026931265.2 Tropidonophis doriae | reverse complement strand
CCTTGCACATGACACACGTGTGCTAGGCACAAAATGAGTAGGTATTCTATTATCAGAAGTCCTTGTGAACATTGTGTCAAAATTTGAGGTAAATCGGTCCAGTAGTTTTTGAGATTAGTGGATTTGTACAAACTATTTTACATTTTTATTTATATAGATGACATTTAGATACATTATTATTAAAATAACCATTTTTATAGGACAGTTGAACAGAAACACTAAGGCACTTTTCAGTACATATAAAACAACCTACATAATACATTATACAAGGCTTTACCTCAGTTAAATAGGAACTCAAATCCCTTTCTATACTTAGTATTGAATATATACTAAACTGCATAAAGCAAAGAATTCAGAATGAGAAGATGTAGTAAACATGTTTATGATGGAAAGATAATGTGATCCTGAATTTACAATCCTGAATTGATGATGCGTATCAAGTTGGGCATCAAAGTAATATTATTTCATGTGGTCAAAATGTGGCACTATTGTATAACTTAAAACAAGTGAACTGGTTAAACTTATACAATGCCTTAAGAAATAAGCAAAAAGCAAAGGAGCAGTGGATCATTTTTGCAAGTATATATTCATAGATAGTAACACCTATAAAATAAACATTTCACAACTCTAAATACATACCTGGTATTTCAAACAAGTTAATTTGTAGTGGGTAGTAGCATAGCTAAAATACAAATGTTCTTTGCAAAAAATGGATAAAACAGCCCCAGGTATTATTAGAAAACATTTCTGTGGGATTACAATTTATTTCCCCATTATCTTTTACATCACTCCATGCTATTCCAAAAAGCTGTTAGATTTTTTAGGATCAGGTTCTGGATTGTAGTATGAATCAGAAAAACTTTGATTTATGCACAGAATTAAACCTTAGGATCTCAACCTCTACTTACATATTTTATATTTCTAGCTATATTTACAGTGCATTCAGAAAGTATTCAAACCCTCTTCATTTTTGTCAATTTTGTTTTTCTGCAGCCTGATTCTATAGCTGTTGAAATTCATTTTTTTCTCATTAATCTACACTTGGTACCCCATAATGACAAAGTGAAAACAGAATGTTAGAAATGTCCGTAAATTTATTAAAAAGAAAAAACTGAAATATCACATTGGCATAAAGATTCAGACCTTTTGCAACACTTGAAATTTAGCTCAGGTGCCTCCCATTTCTCTTGCTGATATGTTTCTACACCTTGATTGGACTCAACCTGTGGTAAATTAAATTGATTGGACATGATTTGAAAAGGCAAACCCCTCTCTATAGAAGGCCTTACAGCTGACAATGCATACTGTAGCAGAGCAAAAACCATGAGGTCAAAGCTTGTCATATCATATCCCAAAAAACTCGAGGCTCTAATTCACGGGTATCAAACTCACAACATCACATTGCTATCATGTGACGTACCACAATTTTTTTTCCTTTCATGGAGCTGGGGTGGCTGTGGCCTGCATGTGACGCATCTGACCTGTGGTCCGCCAGTTTGACACCTCAGCTCTAATTGCTGCCAAAGGTGTTTTAACAAAGTACTGAGTGAAGGGTTTGAAGCCAATGCGATATTTCAGTTCTTTTCTTTTTAATATTTACAGACATTTCTAAAATTCCATTTTCATTTTGTCATTATGAGGTACTGAGTGTAGATTAATGAGAAAAAAAATGAATTTCAAGAACTGTAGAATCAGGCTGCAGCATAACAAAGTTGAAGTGAAGGAGATCTGAATACTTTCTGAATACACTGCATCTATGATAATAAGGAGAAAGGCTAGCTTATTATGCATTTAACTTTTCAATAGATAGGAATGGAAAAAGAGAGCCTATTGGAATTATTACATTTACATATGATTTAGCACAATTACATTTTAGTGTGCAGTAAAAGCAAGATAAATTCAAACTGGCAAGCAATAGAAATGTTTTTAAAACTTGGGAGTTGCATTTACCTTGTACTGAGACTGGCAACTTTTGTCCCTGGAGAGGACTCCAATCCTTCTCCTGGCTTTGAGGATTTTTCTCTGTTCATTTGCTGCAGTATTGAGTTCAGTTCACTAATAACATTTGCCTTTGGGCCTGAGAGAGCTGGGCTTTTAATTTCTGGGACATCGCCCCAGAGCTTAGAGGTCCTTTGCTGTACAACTGTAGCCATACTGGGCTGTGCGCTGATTGGAGGAGGAGGCGGGGCTGGAGGAGGAATAACAAAACTATCCACAGTTTCTTCAATGAGCGCGTCTTTATAAAGTGCATTGCTTTTGTGGATTATGGGCTTCATTTTTGGCTTAGGAGGTACTGGGGGTTTGTCCACCAGAAATGTTTGCCCATCTGCATAGACTGTACAAGTATCCAAGTTCTCACCACCTTCAGAGGACAAGGTAGAGATGCTGGACACAGTTGAGATAGTGCTGGTTGTCTCTAGTTGATGGTCACTACTACTTCGACTGTCCACCTCTTCAATCCCAGAGTCAGGGACATTATCAAAGTTTTCAGGGGGTGGCAAAAACGAGGGAGGCAAACAGTTTGAAAGACCCCCCGATTTCTTACCGTCTAATGAATCTGAGGGCTGGAGAGGGTTAAATGAAGCAGGCGGGGTTCCGTTTTTTCTCTGTTTGACCAAGTCTGTTAAGGCCGAGACAGAGGCTGGGACTGAGTTGTCATCAGGAATATCAAAACTGTTAGCAAACTCTAAAGGAGGGGGTAATGGCTCAGTAAAGATAAAGTCTTCATCAAGATCAACCGAAGCTAAAGGGGGAGGAGGAATACGGAATGGCAAAATGATCGGATCATCGATGGAGCTAACAGCTACAATTGTTTTGCAGGCCGGGGATGGTGGTGGAAGCAGTCCGGGGTCATCCAATCCACTTTCTTCTGCTTCTGTCTCTTCCTGCATCTCCGACGGAGGCTTTTCAACATTCACCTCCACCTCGGCACTTTTTTCTTCTTTTTCAGGGTTATCGCTGGCTTGTGCTGTGTCCACCGTATGAACCATGAGAAGACCGGCTGACTTTTGTTGCGAGGTATCCACAATGTTGATTAGCATGTTCTTTTTCTCCTCAGACCTCCTTTCTTTTGTGGCATCCGTCTCATATTTATTCTCTGTCTCCTGGCGCCTTAGCAAGCCACGTGTATTTTGCCTAGCAATGGTAGCTGTTGCTGGGAACGGAGCTTCAGTGCTGGGCTTCATCTTTGTATCGATGTAAAGAGGTTTGTTAAGATCTGCTTTGCTGGAATCTCCTTTTCCTGGAATCGGCTGGCTTTGCTCTTTCATGGCTCTGTCCCTGGCACAGAGGGCAAGGGCTAAAGGGGAATTGGGGTCCAGTATTTTCCCTGTCAGGGGATGAACATAATTATCTAAACCAGCATTTGGGGTTGTCAATGCACTGTTTTCGGAACTCGCTGTGGTTTGGACTGAAGAGTTTGGTGTCCTTGTGTCGTTTTGGTTATTTGATTCGCTGCCATTGAAAATATTTTCAGTCTCTCTAGGTGCTGGGATAGGAGATGGCGACACAAGCTGCCGGAAGCCCTCTTCATTGCCAAAGAGCCCCTCATCGCTAAACTTAGATTGTCTCATACGTGGAGTTGGAGGGGTTAATCCAACATCCTCATCTCCCAAATCGGTGGAAAGGAAAGCTGGAGAATTGCGCCTGGCTTCTAATCTTTTCTCCCGGTCCCTCACTGCTCCAGCAATGGCAGCTGCAAAGGGGCTACTAACCGTCAAGTTGTCTTCAGGTCGCAGCTGTCCTGGTTGCTCTGAAGACTGGGGGTCGATTTCCATGCTGCTTCCTTGACTGCTTTTCCCACTGCTGCTGGTAGATGGCTCTTTCACAATAATGGTCGGAATAGGAATGGAGCAAGTTTTTTCCGGGCTGTCCTCAACATTAGACTGTTTCACTAGCATTCCCTTCCGCCGGGCTGGTTTGGCTGGAATATACATCGCTTTGCTGGCTATTTTTCCAACTTCTGAGTAAGGATTCTCTGGCATTTGACCTCTCTTTTTTCTGAAGTTGGCCTGAGTTGCGGCATTTCTGCTGTATAAGTCCTCAGAATCTAGAGAATAACGGTCCATTTCTCTCCGGTAATATATGCCTTTGTCTCTGATCACAGTCCCCATGTTTTCAGACCTACCTGAAACAGCTATCTTTGAACCTGGATTCTGATTAAAAGCAGGCTTAATTGTGCCATACATTCTAGATACTGGAGATTTGGGAGAGTTGTAAAGAGAAGGAGAAGGAGGTGGTGGTGATGGAGGTAAAGACTGTGGTGGAGGGGGAATATCTTCTGAAGTATCTGGCATTGATAGACTTCTAGTAAATTTGAGCATGGGAGGAGCCAAAAATTGCCGCTCTTCTTCTGTTACCCCTTTAAAAAAAGATATAAAGTTTAAATTGTCATTTCTCTTCAATCCAACATAATCACATATAAAATAAATGCAATATTATTTATACTGTGCATCATATACTTTTATAATATGTCTATTGTAGTATTTCCCTGTACTAGAACTTGATATAGGGACTTTTAATTTATCTTTTGTGTACTGAACCTTGTAAATTCCTGCAGACAGTTGTTCTTTTTCTAAAGCATGCATAAAAAGAGATCATGCAAAATTAAAAAGAAAACGAAGCACTTAAAAAAACATGTATTTATGCACTGCAGCCATTAAGGAATAGGTTGCTCTGCATGAAAGAAAACAAAACAATTCATAATGCATGACAAAAAGCATAATTTAGAGGAACTGTGAAATGTTTATCCAAATATTATAAGGACCGATGTGCATTACGGCTGCTAAATGTTGAATGAGATTCTTAATTTCATGCTGGAAACTTAGAAGTTAACTATTAATCAGAAAAAGAGCTTGCATAGGATTGTATAACGTTTTCCAGCAGAACACTAAAAACTAGTTCTTTCATTGTATTAACTAAAGTTCTAATCATTACAATCCATTATGATATTTAAAAAAATATTAGTTCCAGCTAATAATCAGTCAGGGTTAAAGACAAACATAATAATAAATTGATATTCTCATGCAATAGCAATGTACTATTTAAAAAATTAGTATTCCTTACTTATGTGCATAATACATCTTACCTATTGATTTTTGTCTTCTTACTGTACCTCGTGGCACACCCAGAAATGGGCCTTGAGGACCTCCGGGTACTGTTGGTGGCATCACAGCAATCCCTTGTCTTTCATACATGGACTAGAAAAAAAAAGTTAAAATACAATATTTAGAGTTGGGCTTTGACATTTGGCATTTATTTTACATGAAACCATCTATATTTCTTCTGTGCTTTGCTTTGTTGAGTCCACCTTCTCCCCATCCTCCTGACCTTTATAACATGAGTGAGGAGCTGGATTTTTCCCAATGGCTAGATTGTCCTCATGCTATTCTTTAGTTGCCGAATGAGGTCATGGACCAAGGGTCAGAGATGAAAAGCTGATCATGCAAAGCCTTGCTACTTAGGCTCCAAAAATTTCATCCTTCTGGAATGTTCTACCCTTGTATAAACCTTTACTATGCGTGGAAGGAAAAAATAATAATTTCTTTCAATTCATGTATGAAGAGCCAAATCACTTAAAAAAAAAATCGAAAAAAGAGTGAGGAACAAATTCTCTCCGATTCTTCTTTCATAGTGAAAAAGCACTCTGTGTGAAGAGGCAATAATCTTTAGATATCTGAAAAAGGAAAAGCTACTTGAACTATGAACAGTTTTATCTAGTAGTTCCCATTTTGCAGGGGAGCAGGTAGGGAAAAAGTAATTGCTCTACTGTCAACTTAATGAGAAACTTCAATGCTTTGCCTTCTAAAAAGATGCAGAAACTAGGCTAGAACATAGGATGGTCTTTATAGATATTTAGCCCTGCTATATGTTAACCTGGTAAGTTGTCTTGTTATCTGTGCACATGAGTACTGAAATGTGTGAGTCATTAATTGCCATAAGAGGTTGGTGCTTTTTAAGCAATTCGAAAAATCTGAGCCATGGTCTCTTTGTTTCTTGCTTTTAGCCCACTGCTACTACTTGTAGCAGGAAGACATCTAAAAGAAACTCATTCCCTATGAGAGGCTGAAGAGAAAAAGCGGTAAAGTACAGGATGCAATCTTGTATCTCAACCCCTTGGGTGTTTATCATTCTCTCCCTTTTGCAAAGCATTTCCGATTCTGTTCAGCTAGCAGAAGCAGAATAACAGAATAACAGATTTGGAAAGGACCTTAGAGGTCTTTTAGTCCAACCTCCTGTTCAAGCAGGAAAACCTATATCATTTCAAACAAATGGTTGTCCATTATCTTCTTAAAAATCTCCAGTGTTGGAGCACCTGCAACCCCTGGAGGCAACTCAGTCTACTGATTAAATTATTTTCCAAGCGCTAAAATTTAATACCATTTGAAGATTAGGATGGACTCCAATCTAACAGAAGCAGGATGTTAACGCTTTTTTGCTTTCTACTGTCACAAATGAAAGATTTCTTGCTGATTCTGAATAGCTTTCCATATTTGAATGAGAAATTAAATTCAAGGGATGTTATCATACTAATTATTATTGAGATCCAAGATACTGACAAGTGATAATGAGATGGGATTACCAAAAATAGCAACTTCTATTTTCCTCATGCCAAATCTAAATGCTCTTTTGCTTCATTAATCTATTCCTCTGTAAATGCACTTTGAATCTACATATTTATACTAAAAGCTGCAAAGAGAATTCAGGTAATTTTCTGTGGCTCTTTCTAGAAGCTAAATCCTACCACAACTATCAAATTATACATCACATTTAGTAATAGAATACTATCTATTTATTATAGATACCACTCACATTCATATCGGTAGCTGAGGGAAAACATCTACTAGAAGGTCGTTGTTTAATTGTTGCCACTCTGGAGTCCACAACTGCATTTTCTGGAATTCTTGATGGCTTGGAAACTGGCACTATTTCATCAGCTTTATCTGTAACACAGAAATATATACTAAAATAAATTTAACTTCTCCAAAGACTGAAAAAATTAAATGTTGCAATGTAAAATATAATTTAATTTTCTTAAAGATGCAAAGAAAAGGGGGATTTTGGCATATTAACAAGGCAGTGCTTGAACATTGTAAGTCGTGCAAGCCGAGCAATTTTATTGCCGCTGCATAACATGCATGCTTTAGTTTTAAGCCTGCATGCATTTAATGTTTACTTAGTGTGACTTGAAAAACAATCCTCTTCTTCAAACCTTCAAAATGTGAAGGGAAAATATCTATATAGAAATGGAAAGAAAACCTTTAGAAATAATATAACCGCAGAGAACTGTTCCAAACAGTAGTCATGAGAATGTTACTGAATTTTTAAACGAAAGTAGGCATTTTGAGTGCCCTATATAGTACTGTTTTACTATCAAATATGGACATTAGGCTATTTGGCACTTCTATAGTAAGTATTAATATTCTGAATATTAAAATGTTTATTTAGGCCCAATGAGGGGGGCTTTGAAAACTTCAGTGAGAATTTTCCTAGGAGCCTGACAATTAGTCTCTCCCAACGAATTCTCATAACCATACTGCTATTTATGAACCATTTTATTTCAGCCTGAAATACAACTGTGCATTTGTCCATCAGGGAGCAGTCATGCAAGAATAACCATAGAATCAGATTCAGTTACTGAATCTGACAACAAATCTTTAAAGTGTGTGCTGAGTAGTGCTATCGAATTATAAATTTGAGACCATGACAGCAGTCATGGTATGATGACTTCATAATGGACAAAAGGTGGAAAAACTGATCTGGGCTGGAGAAAAGAAGAGAGACCACAATAGACAAAATTGTCATGAATCTTGGCCTTCAGTTTTAAATACGAAATAGATCTCAACCCCATAAATTTTATCTACTTTTTTTGCAATATGGTAAATTTGGATCTTGTAATATTGTCAAGGTACACTTAGTTATAAACATATATCAAAACAAAGGGAACTGCTGTGAATGTTATTTTTAAAGATACAAGAAAAAAGCTTAAATCAAGAGTTAGATTGCAGTCGAAATAAAGCATTACAGTTGTGTGAAACCATTCCTTTACATTAATAATAAAACCAAGCCTCTTTACAGACTAGGATTCAACCTATACTAATATTTTTCTTTGCAATGTCTTTTATATTAACATTCACAGTCAGATTAAATTACAAACACCATTTATGGACATCCATTTTGAAAAAATTCTAGGAAATGGTAATAAAATTAACACACAACTCTTCTTAATCTAGGACTTGTATACATAGAAAATATGTATACCTAAAAATTCAGTAACAGCTAGAAAAAAAATTATAGCTTATCAAATTTCTTACTTCTACCTCATTAGCAAAATGAATTTAAAATGTACGTTTTACTGACCATTCTTCTTTTTTTCTTTCAGTGAAAATTAGAATAACTGCACTACAAATTACTTTGTGGAAAAGAAAAAATGGTACCTTAATGCTTAAAACAGCTATCTTAATTTTTTTAATGGCTGTTTCACCCATGCAAAGTACCAGCATTATCATAAGTGTTCCCAATGTTTGCATACAAATTCACTCCCTAACCATTTGGATTAGAGTAGGATAAGCAAAATAGATTTTAATGTACCATTTCTAGTTAAGTGCAGAAATGCATCCCAGTTTAGAATCTTATGAATATGCAATGTACACATAGCGGTGCCTGTATATGTGGATATTATTTACTTCCCTCCAATGTTTGGAGGTGGTCTGTGAGCATTTTTGCATATAATATCAATGGTATTTAACTATGCCCTAACTACTGAAATGAATAGGGAAGATCTTGTGCTAGTTGAGTTTGGTGTGTACATTATAGTCCTTATGTCCATAGGACTACCTGGATCAAGTCAATGGTATTTTAATAAAGTTAGTTTTCTTAGCACTGGATAACTGCTCTGGAAAAGGAGCCTCTTACGTTATTGATGGTTCTCTCAATGTTATTATAACATTGACAGAACCATTAGCAAATATCATGCCAGTGTCTACATCTTGTACTTCTTGTTTATCTCCTTCAAACAAGGTTAAAAGATACATTTGCATTCAATTTAGCAGTAATCCAAATTAAAACTAGGATAAGCCCCTTGGATATGAAGTAAAACATATTATCTACTGATTTCATTTTAAACATTTGGGTATGCTGGCATATCCACTACCAAGAACTTCAAGAAGGAAGATTTCATGTTATGTCTCTCCAGCCCTATCAGCGATCCATAAAATACTCTAGGGATCAAGTTAGAATTATTTTGAAAATTGAAATTATCTGTCACTTAAAGCCTGTAAATTATCTGTAAATGCCAGAAAACAATTCATTGTTTTTAGAACTAAACAGATAGATAATAGTCTGATAATAAGCGCTACAGGAAAACAATGAAGAGGCTTTGACGGACACTTGAAAAAGCATGGATATAATCACTGCAAAATTATGAGAACCATGCTGCTGATTTTGCAAGACTGGAGTGAAAGTCTGACCAAAGCAATAAATTTGACTACAATAAAAGTTTGCAAATATTTTCTAATACATTCATGTATTGCAGCCACACATTATATCATTGGCAGCTATCTTTTGTTGATCTTACAGCTTTTGTTCTCAATTTATTTTCCCTTGTCCAACGATTTATTTCATTCAGTGGGTGTATTATGCACCTTTCCAATTGTAGATAAGAATAGCTGGAACTTCAATTGGAATGGGACAAATAAATTGGCTTCCAGATAGTATGAAAAAAAGGACCTGGATACTTTGGCTGAGTAGAAACTCCAACAGCAGTTCTGATAGCATTGCTCGGTGCTAAATGGCTTGCAACTGTGTGCTTCTTTGTTTTTTTAAAAAGTCACCATAGTAAAGTAATACAAGTAGTCCTCGACTTATGACCACAATTGAGACTCAAATTTGTGGTGCTAAGTAAGACATTTGTTAAATGAGTTTTGCCCCATTTTACGACTTTTCTTGCCACAGTTGTTAAGTGAATCATTGCAGTAGTTAAATTAGTGACGTGGCTGTTAAGTGAACCTGGTTTTCCCCATTTACTTTGCTTGTCAGAAGGTCTCAAAAGATGATCATGTGACTCTGGGACACTGTAACCATCATAAATATGAGTCAGTTGCCAAATGGCTGAATTTTGATCACTATGACTATGAAGATGCTGCAACGGTCATAAGTGTGAAAAAGGTCATAAGTCACTTTTTTCTGTGGTGTTGGAACTAAATGAACTGTTGTAAGTCGAGGACTACCTGTACAATGGGATGAAATAAATCCCTAAAAGAAAGGTGTTAAATTCAGAAAAAAGTTCATTCTTTCAAATAAAAAATATGCTGTTTCTTAGAAGAAACCTGAAAAATAATTACAATTTGCAACCATACTTCATTGGTATTGTAAAATTTGCATAATTTTCACTTTTTAAAAACATAATTTGAATTGACTCAATTCTCAGCTTTTACCACACTTTTAAAGTGACATAAGGCAAATAAACATATATCTATATTGCACAGCTATGCTGAAATAGTCTTCTAGGTGTTTCTGAAATTTTATGTCATTTCCCCTTAAAACCTGTGTGTTTTGTCTCTATGTCAGACTTTGAAAGCTAAACCTTCAAATATTTGTCAAAGTGGACTTTTTATCACATATCATGCCATTTTTGCAAGAAAGTATGTTCCTGTATCAGTGAGAATGAGTCTTACATGCTTCAGTTTAAAAGAGTTTATTTACGAAAGTTTCTGTTAACATGTTAAACAAACAAAAATAAATAAAAACAGGCACAGATGGGGCGCAAGTCATACAGGTGTGAAAAGCCACACCTGTCAAGTAAGATGCATTTGAGTACATGGCCAAGACAAGAACACCCTTGGAAGGGTCCTCTTCATCTGAGAGCTACTGGGTCTAGGTTCTCTCAGGATAAGGGTTTGACTCAAAAGATGCGCCTGCAAAGTGCCTGCAGTCAGAAGGTTAGCTCACACCAGCTGCATTTCATCATTAGCTCAGTCATTTAGCAAAAAGCAGCCACAAGCATTTCTTTCACTTGGGAACACACATGGCTGGTTTGTACTGCAGCAAAATGCTTCCTGACTTATTTCCCTTCAGACTCAAAACGAAAGGGAGCAGAGAGGGGACCATTGATATATGCACACAGAACATTGATATATGCACAAACTTGGTTTTACTTATGGGTTTGACAATATATTCTGGTGACTCTAAGAAAGTCAATTTAAACACTGAGATTCAAAAGGTCAACTATTCAGGGCCTGTACACAGTGGTATCGCTCAATGATCAATTTGCTCCTGAAAGGGGATCTTTAAACAATAATCTAGGATACCACTTTGAGGACCATCTTGTATTCTTCATCTATATAAGAGAGGATTTGGAGTTCCATAATATTAACCAGCCCAGTCCCAACCATATTAATTGGTTTTTCTGCCCTTACTTATTCATCTGCCTGGAGCTCCCTGGCCTGAAGGGAGAGGAGAGAGATTTTTATTATAACACATCCATTAGGATACTGAGCTATTTTTCAGACATTGTGGCACAGTACTCAACAGCATGTCATGACTCTTACATTCTGACGAGGTCTGGCTGTAAGGAGAGTGGCAACTTTTAACTCGTATAATTCAATATCTATGATCTTATCAAATATAGTTTCTCCTATAAATACTGTTCATTGTTGAAAGGGTGTAAGCACATATTACTTTTCCTATTATTAAATATTCAAACTCAGAGGATAACCACGTTACCCACAAAAGACCCTGACAAGTAAAGAAATGCCTGAAAATGTCATTCCTGTGCCTAAAAAAGTTTGCTGGCACATTTTTGAATAAGTCACAAATGCTGCAGTTGAGTCCTGGCATGTTGTAGACTGCATAATCAAGCCAAGATAGGCTTGGCTATGGGCTAGAGATTAATCTGGTCAGACCCACAGAGGATAAGAATGATCATGATCCAAAAAGGCACTTACAGGTTAACCTCAGGCCAGCATGCCAGAAACACCAGGCAAGAGACTAGTCAAACACGGTTTCTAAGATGGGGATTGTCAATATCCACATACTTACCAAGAACTTCAGTATGCTTGTTCAGAGGGAAGGGGATCATGGAAAAAGAAAACTCAAAAAACAGCTGTGTCCAGAAATGATTTGTATTTGTAAGAAAAGCAATGAATGTCTGGCACAGTGTAAAAAAATGTTCTCATGAAGCTAAAGTGAAAGAACAGAAGCAAATGTTCTTCAAATACCAGCAGCACACATTGTTAACAATGCAAATAGAAACTACAAAATGTTAGACTAATCTAGTCAGCCAGAATATAACGTTAGCCAAATGTAGAAATGGTCAAGTTTTGCCATTCATGGCCGTATGGCTAAGAATTAAAAGGACAGGCACATTAAAAAAAAACCTCTTAAAAATACTATCCCTCATGTGATCATTTATTTCTTCTGCCCTCCCCCTTTTGCCTGACGCATGGGCATGGGCAAAGATGCCCTCTCGGTTATGGCTCTCTGCATTCGGCCACTGCAACGAGGCACTGTGGCTTGTGGTGTTTCTTGAGAGTCATTAACCCCTTCATCTCTTGGTAAGTACACAGTGGACATTGCCACTGCATCCTCACCAGTCCATGTTGAGGCACTGGTTAACTCAACATGAGGGGTGGCTCTTTGGGAGATACGAGTTTCAAGGACCTGTGTCCTTGGTTGTTTGAGGAAAGTTAAAATCTCAGACAGGTAGTTATGAATGGCTCTTGTGGATGTTGCCACAATGCCTAGCTGCAACTCCATCCGGCCCATGGACTGTGACATGAGACCCATGGACTGTGCATGCTCTCTCTTTATGTTCTCCAGCAGCTGCACAATCCTACTGTTGGTTTCCATCAATAGCTTTTCCCCCTCTGTCAGCTGGGTTTGCCCTCTCCAACCCTGATCCCTAGAGACAGCCTGAACACCATGGCGATCTTCATTCATTTCAATATTCCCCTCCTCAAGAGAGTCACTTTCATATTGAGTTCTATTGAGAGAGTGATCGCCAGGAGATTGTATGTCCATTGTACACCGTGGAGTCCGCTCTGGTGTTGGAAATCCCTCAAAATCTTCCCCAACATTGCTGGGTGTTTCAGAAGATGACAGTGGCCATGGCCAACTTTCTGTAGTTCTGGCTGGTGAATCTTCATCTGAAGCAGGCACTGAGGACTCTTGTTCTTCTGCAGGTGTAGATGGTGAACTTCCTCTCTGGTGCCTGGGTTGCCCCGAAGATCCAGGAACCTCCCCATCTTGTTCCCCAGTGACATCTGGCAATCAAATAGAGGAGCAACAACCACTGTATCTGAGGCCAGGAAGATGGAGGAATCTACATACATTGGACAACACACAAAAAGAAGCCAGTTGGGAAACCAGAGTGTTTGTGTTAGGGCTGTCTAAAATGTAGAGACTGAAAAGTGCAGGGAGTGCTGAAATTATTAAAATATCATAAAATGCACACTGTCCTGCATCCATAACACACACAACTAAGCTGGATCCCAAGGCACAATTTTCAATACACTTTTTTGGGATTGTGACATAAATGTCTGTGAACCTATCAAAAAGCTCACCTATGCACTGTAGTGATGTCACAGTCAGAAATCTCTGGGATGAACTTTGGGTCAATTGTCCAAGCGACCTGAGCTTCCTGTGGTGTCAGATGAGCTCCACCACTGGATTGTATGGCAGCCATTGAAGCACTGGTTGCTATCTTCTCTTTTGTCCGTCGTTTCATCTCAGCCCTAAATCCCTTCCAGAATTATTGTCACAAAATCAGTGTGACCATTAATCAAATTTATCCTGTGAACAATGTCTCTTAGCGTCTCATTGTCTGTATACATTTACTTCCTTTCTGCTATTTCTAATAGAAGGTAGTTATACTGTGGGCATTGTTCATCAGGATAGTTTTTCTTTCTTTGAAAGTATTATTTGATTTGTGCTTCTCCTGATTCCTCACTTGAGTAATTTTGTAAAGAAAATACTAAACATTTTTTCCCAAAGAAAGTTTAAATACTAAATCA
The DNA here is from genome assembly GCA_026931265.2 of Tropidonophis doriae. Classification (NCBI taxonomy): domain Eukaryota; kingdom Metazoa; phylum Chordata; class Lepidosauria; order Squamata; family Natricidae; genus Tropidonophis; species Tropidonophis doriae. The sequence goes on along the minus strand of JAPKID020000134.1, from coordinate 7,680 downwards.
AGGCCATATAAGTGGAACCCATACAAATGATGTCAATTCAAATTTATTCCTGAACACTTGCAAATAGTTATAAAATGCATGCAATTCATAGACAGACTAGTATAATTTGCACAGTTCTTTAGCATATCGAGACTAGCAAAGAATGAGAAAATATCTTGTTTTGGAAAAATAAAGTAAGCCTTCTGCCTCTGGGACAATTCAGCCATTTACAATTTTCCGAGAAATCCACTAGAATGATCATAATAATCACTGCTTTAAATTATCACACTTCCCACTTTTAAGAAGAGTTGTGTGTGAACCTAAATTTTATTAGCTGCTTCTTCTGATCATTCCTAGTGAACTTTGTAGTTGGTGCTAAGCAATTTGTACCAATTTGTATGATTTTTCAAATGCTTGAATTTTGTTAGGTGTAACTCCTGCTCATTGAAACACACCACATGCTGCTCTTATCAACTTTATCTGGAGTTATGTGTTTGCGCTAGAGGGGCATGGGTGTATGTATGTCTCACATTAAAAATGATGATTTTATATATTATTCCTCAAAACAATCCCTTGTAATTTCAAATAAGGAAAGGATTCCGGTTATGATTATGGGCAATTTCCAAATATTATTGTAATTTACCACCCAAGATCTTATATCTGTGTATTTTTAAAGGACACTGTACTTCATGATACTAGTAAAATGAAGATTTAATCTCAACAATAAATGTTACTGTAAAAACTAATTATTTCTCTATCTTGAAATTAAAATATTCATATTTGGTATGTGTTTGTATAGATTGTCCAGTTGCATGTTTTATGAAAATTGAGAATGATGTTGTGTTTATATAAGAAGTATGAGAAGACACTGATGAAAATGGAAGAGGTGGGGGTGCCTAGTGGCATGTAAACCTTGGAGGCTCCACTGCATGGAAATTTTTAAAGGACCTTTGTGGGTAAATTCGGAGTAATATCTGCTGCTTTTTCGTTTTTATCCTCACCTTTGCTTCACTAGTACAGCTTCATCTGTGACCATTGACTCCAATTTTCTTCAGAGAAATAGGCCACAAGTTCATGCATAAAAAATTAGGATTCTTTTAATCAAATGAGCAAATTAGTTTTTTAAAAAAAAATTGTCTCTGCTCAGACCATCTGAGTCTACTATACTACTACTATTTTAATCATTCATAATGTTTGAAATGTAAAGAAACCTGTTTTAAAAGATTTGTATTACATGACTTCCTATCTTTTAAATGTTGTGCTTTCAACACAACTTTACCATATGCATAATGTAAGTATAAAGTACTACTGGGTCACGTTGAATATAACATTCTACTAATGATAAAACTGTCAAATGAGACATCAAAATATTCTCTGGATGTTTGGAATAGTTTGGAGGCAAAGTTGTCCCTTACACTGCAAAAATTGGCAATCGTTGTTCCAAAGAAAGTGTTTCATTATTAATGTTTTTTTTGTTCATATATTGTCAGGTATTCTTCATATTTTTGGTTTTGTTAGAGGTTAGAGTGAACCTACCCAAAATGGAAAGAGGTAGAATTTACATAATAATCTAAAAGCCTGAACTGTGATTAAAATATTCTGATCTCATAATTATTGGGGAAAACATCTTATTTGTATTTGTGAGTCATCTGCCAGGGATCAATTTCATAAAATTGAAACAATTGTTTACTACAAATATAGGTGTTTGTTGCAATACGTAAAATATCTTGTCTCCTAATCAGAAAGAGAAGACACATTGCTGGATGGCATGTATGACCACTCACATAAATAACCACTAAAGGGAACAGACACAACAAATTCTATGTGGATTTAAGTTCTAATATCACTCTTGAAAATTTAAGATCTGTGAATACATTGAAGAAAACTGCCTATTAACAAGGAACAGGCTTAATCAAGAGATAACATTAACAATAAATAGTAAAAGCAACTCCAATTAACAGGATTGCAGTATTTACTATTAATATAGCTGCAAAAAAATATTGCAAGTAGTATTGCAAGAATGACTTTTTTCATTCAGTGATCATGCAACTTAAGAAATGTGCAAAATTGCACTGAATTCATCAGGCTCTGTTTGATAGATGTTATCCCTGCTATTTACAGATTGATATGATTAAATCAGAATTTCAACCTGTTAAGACACTAGCTGCTGTGTTGAGGATGTGGAAAAAATATATTTGACAGAATGGAAGCAATGGAAATTTCGTATGCCTAATAATTTTGCTGCCAAATGTTGGAAGTGGATGATCAGATGGCTTGCTCCTCTGGGCCCCATAATTAGGAAACGGACTTCCAATATTTATGTATTTGCCTAATTGACATGCTTCAGTTTCAGATCCTTGATTGGTTCTTGACCAGAATCAAGACTCAAACTTTTAAGTACTGCATTTAATTTTGTGTGTCTAAACATTGTTAACTACAGGGAATAAACATTAACATGACAACACATTATGTGGCATGTAGAGACTATGCTAAAGTTATAATTCATTTTTAGTGCAGATTCAACACTACTGATCTCTTAATTATAGTTAAGAAATAAGGAGTAACTTATAGGCATATGAGCCCCTTCAACCTCCTCTCTTACTTTGCCAGTTTATGCATGGTTTATTGATATATCTGCAAAGAGATGGCTAATGCTAAAGAACTTCATTGTCAAATAGACTCAACTTCCAAACCTGATTTTAAAAAATTGACTTTAGTAACTTATTTTACAGCCATGGTTAATTGCACTGCAGATAATCGTTATTTTCGAAATTCACATTCCAAAGGAAACAGAGTTTGGAACAATTTACTTTCTATATAAAAAGATACATAGATACCAATTGACAACAAAACAGAGCTTTAAAATGAATTAAATCATAAACATTAGAAAGAAGCAAACAAAACCAAGCGAAATGATAAAACATGCTTAAAGCTGACAAAAGGGGTAAAAGAAAATTACCATGCCTGAGACAAAAGGAAAGAGAGGATAGAGTTTATGAGTCCATGATCAATTCCTTTTAACTATAGTTAAAAAATCAGCAGCTGAATATATCTGCACTCTGCCTCAATATATTTTCACAAAGCTTCTATCTCCATACATGTTTTAGACATATAATAATGAATCAGCATCTGGGTTCCTGATTCCTAAAGATCTGAACTCATAAATATTCCTTAGTTTCAATTTATCTCAACACACATTTCAGAATGCTTAACTATACAGATGTATATGAAGTAGATTGGGAATAGGAAAGGGGGTGGGGGAAGGATCGGCCAAAGATCTGATAATTTGGACTTATTGTTCACTATTTTTTTAGCATGTTGTGTTTAACTTAAAAACAAAACAATATCTGGACTGTTCCGTTTGTTTAACAATAAATCACTCTATAATAGGGGCATGTTAAGATTGTTCCCTCTTCTGACTGATTAAATTCCTTCTTCTGTTCTATGATAGTGTAAGCCAGGGGTTTCCAACCTTTGCAACTTTAAGTCTGAAGCAAAGCTGGTTGGAGAAGTCTGGGAGCTGAAGTCCTTCAGACTTAAAGTTGCAAAGGTTGGAGATCCCTGGTGTAAGCAATTGGACTTATACTTGGGAATATTCTTCAGAAAGATTGTATTCCAAGATTCTCTGCTTCAGGAATTATAAACTTCTGGTAAAAAGAGTGTCAACCTTGACATATCTTATGTGCATGTGTTGATTATTCATATTTTGCCCATATCCTTCCCTATGAAAGATCTCCATTCTGGGTAAAATGTCTGTCAAATGCTGCCAGAAGTCAGGACTACACCACCTCCATAGATGCTTGAGTAGAATCATGGTGTTGGAGTACTGCTGGCTCCTTGCATCACAGAAGTCATTTTCTGTGTAGTCGTTTTATTACTTTCTCAGTAAATGCAGGACACATATTAAATTTATTTATGATTAACATCCACAAAAAAATAGCAAGGACAACCTAGCTGTAGAAAGTCTATAGAAACAGACTCTAAAGTGCATTTTTTACAATAGAAGCATTAGTTCAAAAGACAACCTAATTGGTTTCTCTGAGAATAGTAGACTCTTATGCCCATCTTGAGTCTTACCTGCCACTTGTATTGGCAGCTGATCCCTCCCCTGAGATGTGCTGCTCTCAGAGGCCCTCCTTTTGAGATCCCACCAGATTTTTCATCTCTATTGGATTGCTTTCTTTTCCTTATATATTCTTCCCTTTCCCCCCCATATGAACACCAGGACTGTAGAAGTAGGTTTGATCTTCTTGCTGCGAGATACATGGAAAGTTCTTTGGGTAGAATAAATACAGCTAGCAATGCAACAGCCGTAGTAATACACTTGAGGGTTGTCTTGAAGACCCAGTTTGTTGCTCTGCATTTGAACTCATGCCCCTTCTTCTTACACTATTCAAGATGCTTCAGATATGGCAGAACTTTTTGAAAACCTAAGACAGATACAGATAAAAACTACCAACAAAATAATTAATACAAAACTGGGTGCTGTTTCCATTGCACCTTTTTATAATGACTTCTGGTGGGTACAATACACAATTGGGGTAGTTATGCAAATATTATTTTTTCTGAACGCGGTTGTTTTCAAATGCTGTATGATAAGAACCATGTAAACATAAAACTTGTGAGGGGATGTGATTTCACATGTTGGTCTATGAGTCTGTACGTGTTAGGATTTATGTTTGTACGTACACACACACATTACAAAACCCCCATCAGTAGTGTAAGATGTATCTGTGGTGAGAAATTATATAGGTAAAGTCTCCTGCCGTAAAATTCCCAGCAGTTGTTTCATTAGTATGTCTTTCCTAATTCATTAGTGCAAAATAAACATATATCTACTATTATTTAATATGCACCTGTGATAATCTAAATTTAAAGACAGTATATAACTCAAAGCTCACATACTATTAATAATGTAATGAATTACATTTAAAGGAAAATTAATTTTAAAACTTTTACATATCTAACTCTGAAAACATTGACATAATTGTCCTTAGACTTGCAAAACAATATGTAGGGATAGTTACAAACTTCAAGAGGTTCAGTATGAAAAAGGGGAACAAAGAATGGAGGAGGAAGAAAATAGTATATTTACCTGCCCCACTTAAATCTGAAAAACTTAATCCCTACTTATTTCAGTAATAGCATATAGCCTATGATCACTCGATATAAGTTTCTTGACATAAGTTTCACCAAATTTAAACGTTTTCAAAAATTATTATGTACTACAGTTTAATTATCCCATTGGTATGATATTAGTTATGTTTTAAATATTTATATTAATTTGATATTAATTATTTCCCATTATCAGCAAAAAAAGAGATAAGCATTGGGGATCAGATAAAACAAAGAAGCAGAAACTTTTGACAATTAAAGCTGGTATTCAAAGAGCTGTTTTCCATGAACATCGAGCTTCCAGTGCAATTGCTGCTGGATACAACTTGGAAGAGTTTTACTATGTTGTAGGTGAAAATTAAAATCTCTTAATGGATCATGGAAAAACCCAGCAGTTCCTTGAGTGCCAGGCCAAAGGTTTTAATTTAAGGGAAATAGGTGATGACATTATAGTTACAGGAAACATAAATTATATAAGTAAATATGGGAAAGTAATTTACTAATGCACATTGCAGCTAAAAGTTAGTTATTACAAGTTTGGCTTCAAATACAAATTAATGTACCTAAGTATATAATGTAGAACAGGAGCATCAAACTCAATTTCATTGAGGCTTGCATCAGGATTGTGTCTGACCTTGGGGGCCCAGGTGGCCATGGCCAGGGTAGCTGTTGCCAGCTCGACGTCACTTGTGTTGAGGGCGCCTGTGGCAGCCCGAGTGCTCTACCAGTGAAAATGGACCTGGGGAGGGCCACATGCAGCCCCCCCCCAAGCTTTGTTTTTACTGGCAGAAGCACTACCTCTGTTTTGCTGTTTCCAGGGCAGCCCCACAGGCCAGATATAAGCACCCCATGGGCCAGATCTAGCCCCCAGGCCTTGAATTTGACACCCTGATTTAGAAAGTACTCTGAAGTAGATTTTTTTTTAATCAATTATGGATGAAAATTAAATATTTTACAATAAATTGCTTGAATGCAAATATGTGTGTGTGCGCACATGCACATAGATACACACATTTAATTTTAAGCTCAAAACATATGAACATACCAGAAAACCTGTCAGCTCAAAAGAGAAGAATAAGACATTAGTGCTACACTTCTACAAGTAAGTAGTAGACTGGATACAAGTTTTAGTTGGAAAAAATAACACCAGTTATTATCTAAACTTATCTACAATAAAGTTTGAATTGCAACCAATACAATCTACCTGCTAAAAAGCTAAAAAAAAACCTTCTTTAAAATAGCACGTTGCATTTTACAGCATGTTATGGGTTTATTTATTAATTTATTAATTAAATTAATTAATTAAATATACTCAGTTATGGTTAATCAATAATTATTTGATGTAAATGCAGTGTGTGTCCATATGCACATGTGCTACAGAGTTTTGGACTTAATTATGAAGCTACTTTGTGGTATCTCAATACAGCCACTCCTTAGAACAGCTGCCTTTTTTCCTGGTGAACACATACCTGCTCTCTTAGGAAAAGATATGGCTACTTTAAAAAGAATCATACTAGAGTGTTATGATTCTTAGTGCTTCCAATTATATTTGAAGAAGGAAATGAACACCAATGAGAAGTTGCTTTCTCCCCCAACCCATATTTTCTCCAACTGTTGATTCAGTATATTGAGGGCATCTCTGGGACACATTTTGAGGGAGCGTTCCCCAACCAGGGACCGGCACCAGGGCTTGCTTCTGTGAAGTTTTTTCCGCGGACCGGAGGGGGCGTGGTTTTGCATGCTGCCTGCATCTCATGGATGGGGCTTTGCTTGTTTGCACAGCCCAGTTCCTGGTACGCCATGGTCCGGTGCCAGTCCATGGACTCGGGGTTGGGTGTATGCCCTGTTTTAAGGCATACACAAGGACATACATGTGTCTAGGTGCACTTCTGCATCCACATAGACCCATGCAATTTGAAATATAGTAAGATAAATTCCCATATCATGAGTAAAGGAGTCCTTTCTTTGCAAAATATAGTCAATAAATTAAAATATATATATAATAAGTAAATAATCTTGTAGATTCAAAAAAGCATGCAAAATTAAAATCCACTTAATATATTGTTTGGAATAATAATAATAATAATAATAATAATAATAATAATAATAATAATAATAGAAAGTATAGTTGGAGCTTGGACTACAATAGCTTATGGTATTAAAATTTAGCATGCTGTGTAAATTAGGTAATCATAATTAGAATTTTGCTCTGCCTACACAAGCCCCAAAAGTACTGATGTACTAGCATCTACTTCAAGTAATGATGGCTCAACATTCCTAAAGATCAAGACTAAGAAAGTTAATAAATGATTTGGTGTAATGTCTAAATATGTTCTGCAGATTATGGCTTGGGTTATTTTGATTACACATGATGTGTAAATTGACAAACTAGCTATATTGTATCAATTTTATGCATATGTATGTATGTATGTATGTACGTATATTCAACAAGACCAGCATATATATTTTTGCAACGTTTCAGCAAGATCTCACTTGCCATATATATATATCAAGTCCCAGTAGTGGAGGTATGGCCAACTGAAGAGGGCTAATAAGCCCGAAATGGATCCATCTTGGTCTCTTACA
>JAPKID020000133.1:0-21690 GCA_026931265.2 Tropidonophis doriae | reverse complement strand
CCCCAGCCAGCTGTGCTGGCTGGAGAAGTCTGGGAGCTAAAGTCCTTCAGACTTAAAGTTGCAAAGGTTGGAGACCCCTGCTCTACAGCACATCCTGAGAATATATCCTGTGTTTCCCCCAAAATAAGACAGGGTCTTATTTTCTTTTGATCCCCAAAATAAGCACTTGGCTTTATTTTCAGGGAGGTCTTATTATTTTTGAGGTGCAGGAGGCAGCGACAGTGGTCACCTCATGACTACTGCTCTGTTGCAATATTTTTGGGGAGGGCTTATTTTACCACATGACCTCAAAAGCCCGATTGGGCTTATTATCTGGGGAGATCTTATTTTCAGGGAATTGTAGCGGGCATGGTGATGACGAGATATTTTCCACAGGAACTGCTATTGATCCTTCGTCAGTTGAATTAACAGAATGGAATATCTTCCATGGAAAATACCCTTGTCTAGTTAACAAATACTTTTATTTATTGTATTAGAGGATTTTAAGAAAAAAAACTCATGGTGGATTAATGAGATATTAGCAGTGAATGAAAACCCTGGGAAGATCTGACCATGGATGGTAATGCCAAAGAAATACCAATTAATATTAACAACCTTACTAATTGCCCCTTAAAGGGTCTTTTTCTCACATAAATTAATTCTTAATTTCTTCAGATTATTTGGGTGTATAGAGGGTTTTATTTCATATAACTGATAACCTGGCAATGCCCAGGTATTTATTTATCCTAATCCTGTATTATACAGGAAAAGGAATGGATTATATCTACAGTGTCAAGCAAAGTAATTCACTATAGATATAATTGATTCCTTCGCATTTCAGCGGCCCAAGCGTTCCAGAGTTATGCTGGAACACACACACACAGACGCACATGAACTTGTATCCAAAGTGCACACTATCACTGTCAAAAGGACTGTGACTTGACTTCCTTTTCATTTCAGCAGCCCAGGCATTCCAGAGTTATCTGGAACACACACACACACACACACACACACACACACACACACCTTCGGTAGGAACATTTGTTTAAAAAATTATGACAAATCTCACTTTCTCCTTCTTCCACGTCACTGAGGGATCGCTCCTCGCCAAAGCCTGAACTAGTTGAGCTCTGGCTGCTTGCGATGCTATCCAAGCGTTTCTTTAGGTCTTCCGAGAAGTCACCGTGTCCTTGGCCAGATCTGGCATTATTGGTCTATGGCCGTTCAAACAAATAAATTAGAAAAGGAGCAATTCAATTTGTATCGTTTTCTACGACAGCAAGACAAAGGGGGATGCAGCCCCACAGTTCTTAACTGCTAGTAAATAATGGAAGCCTACATAACAGGAGATGCAAGAAAATACAGTGAAAAAGATAGCACCTATTTTGCTGGAGTTATATCAGTGGTGGATTCCGGATGGTATGGCCCGGTATGGGCGTACTGGTGGTAGCTGGGAGCAGCGGCCACTGTACCGGAACAGTGGACTGTTTGGCCTACCCTCCCGCGTTCCTTACCGCTTTTTGAGGCAAATGGGCCAATTGTGAGTGTTGGTGGGCGGGGCCGTGCGTATGTATGCGCAGTACTCATGCCCATCGAGGACGCCCGGCCCCGTCACAGAGTACCATTTGCAACGGGATCCAGAACCCACTAATGAGCTATATACAGTATTTGCTTCACACGAGCAAAGATCCCACATCCCTGGTTAATCTATGTCATCTTCATACTTCCTTTAATGGAAGTCGTTGTCACCATCACATTTGAATGTGGTCTGCCTTTTTTAGTTTAATGCTATTGGTATAACCCTTGGCTTGGTCAAAGTTGGGTGTCCTTGCCTTCAGCTATTTTAAGCCGCGATCGCACTCTTCCGCTATCAACACTGAACTAAGATTAGATGCTTAGCTAGATTTCTTGTTTACATGGAAGGCTGCCATTTTGGTTTTATTTTTACCTCAGGTAGCAAAATGCTTGTGGGTGGCTCTGCTCAGGCATTTATATCTGAGCTTTACATGGATTAGATCCTTAGCGATAACCATCATAACTGACTTGGGGACCATTGAACACTCTCTACATGGGGCTCCCCTTGGGGTGCACCCAAAGACTGCAGCTAATCCAGAATGCGGCCGCACGGGTAGTCCTGGGAGCTTCCAGGTTCTCCCACGTAACACCACTCCTGCGCGAGCTGACTGGCTGCCTGTGGTCTTTCGGGTGCGCTTCAAGGTGTTGATCACCATCTTTAAAGTGCTCCATGGCACGGGACCTAGTTACTTGCAGGATCGCATCCTGCCCCATACATCCCTTCGGCCGATTCGCTCACAGAGGGACTTCTCCAGGTGCCATCCACTAGGCAATGCCAGCGGACGACACCCAGGGGAAGGGCCTTCTCTGTGGTGGGCCAGACCCTCTGGAATGACCTACCCCTTGAACTTAGAACAACCACGGATCTCCGCTCCTTCCGCAAAAAGTTAAAAATTCAGTTTTCCAGCAGGCCGGCCTGGCCTAACCTATCCTATCCTAGGCTATATTAGAAATTTAAATTCTTTTAATTAGGGTTTTAGGAAATTATGTTGGGGTTTTAAATGTTTGGAATTTTAGCACAGGGTAATTCGATTTTAGTTATTGTATTGTTGTATTTATATGATGTTTTTTAACGACCTGTGCACCGCTCAGAGTCCCCTAGGGGAGAGGGTGTGGTTCTACAAATCCAATAAATGTAAATGTAATGTAAATGCACCATTTTCCCGAAAATAAGACCTCCCCAGATTATAAGCCCAATTGGGCTTTTGAGTGCATGTGCTAAAATAAACCCTCCCCTGAAAATAAGCCCTCCCTGAAAATATTGCAGCACAGCAGCAACCATGAGGCCACTACACTCATCACCTCAACCTCAAAAATAAGATCTCTCCGAAAACAAGGCCAAGTCTTATTTTTAGGAAAATACTGTATCTACCACTTAAAAAGAAAGAAAATAAACTTCATGGCTAATTCATTGCTAGTGGTACAGAAACTGAATTTGACAATTCCAATTTTGAGTGTAAAATGCCTGTTTAATATGAAAAATATGTGTAAATGTAAAATAGCTGTGGGGCATTTTAAGTATAGAATATAGAATAACAGAGTTGGAAGGGACTTTGGAGGTTTTCTAGTCCAACCCCCTTCTTAGGCAGGAAACCCTACACCACTTCAGACAAATGGTTATTCAACAAAGTGTTTGGAAGAGTTACATTTGATCATCTTTTTTTGAGCTCAAAGTATTTCCAAGATGTTCAAAAACAGCCTGCTCTTAATTTGAGGCAAATGTTCAGTCTTTGCAGCTAGTTTTGTGCTCAACAGAGAGCCTTTGCAAATCTTTGTTTATCCATAAGCCGTTTCACCTTCTGCATTATTGCAACATATATATTTCAATAACCTGTAAAAGATCTTAAGACCCTTGGAGGTTCAAGAGAACCTCACTAGGCTGATGCAACTGCCCTTTGGAAGGATAGCACAGGCAACAACTGTGTGTTCTTTTCAGAAAACAGAGTAAATTACAATTCATAATTACACAATTCATTCCTTGGCACTCATTTCTCACTTTTGTAATTTCTTCATCTATTCTGCCTTTTATTAAGGGTGTGGCAGTATAAAACTTAGAGGATGGCATTGTGTTAACAAATAGTCAATATTTTAAGAAATGGAGAATAATCTTTTTAGTTCCCCTTGGTGAAGAGATAGTGAATCTTAATTGATTTGTATGAGTCTATTTTTTATTTTACATAACAATATTTGTTATTTTTCCCTGCATTACAAATTAATAGGTTTCTAATTCAATATTTTAAAATAATCCAGGCAGAATACTGAGAGGTTGTTTATAATATCGTTTACTGAAAAATACATTTTATTTGTTATAACATTCAAAAAATATACAAATCCTTGCTTACTTTCTTAAAAAGGTTGCTTCTTAAAGGACAGTTTATTATATATTCTTGCAATCCTCATACAATTATATCTTTGCTCTGTGCAATACATATGGAGTGCAATTTCCAGACTGTCTTAGCTAGGTTTGCTGTCTTTCAATTCCAGCAGTGTGCAAGAGGATCACTTCAGATTTCAGTCAAGAACTTGCTATAGGACCATCTGTGTTGAAAGCAGCATAATCATTTTCTTCCAGATAGTTTTCCTTAGACATTGCACAAGTAGCACTCTTTTATTAAAACAAACTTCAAATGCATTCTGCCCTTCCCGTTTTATTCAACTGCATTCATTTTAGACATTCTACCAACCATCTCTTCCATCAACATTGTTCTTTCTTTATCTTACCATTCTTAAATTCCTTTACACTGATCCTCTTTTTATCCAGAAATAGGAGGAAAACCACACCCCCATCCTCATTCAGTTTGAAAAAGCATTTTAGAGCTACTAAGTTTTAATAAGCCAATTTACCTCTTGGGCAGCCAAAATGTTGGTGCCATTACAACGGAAAAAAGGAGTAATTAATACCTTGGCCAGCCAATTCATACAGCAAAGGCATTTTTCGATCTAAACAAGAACACAGTTCTCCGAAATAACTATCAAAGGAGAATTTAATACTTGAAGAAGTAATGCTGTAAAATCAATTTCAGGTAGAAACGTTCAACAAAACATTTCAGGTCTGAAACTACAATAAAGGTAGTCTTCAACTTACAACTATAAGTTTACTGACTGTTCAAAGTTACAGTCTCAAAAAATACAGTCTCAAAAAATAATGTATGACCATTTTTCACATGACCGTTTCAGCATTTGCACAGTCACATGATAAAAATTTGGATGCTTGGCAATGGACGTGCATTGATGACGGTTGCAGTGTCCTGGGGTCATGTGATCACATTTTGCAACCTTCTGTCAAGCATAGTCAATGGGGAAGCCAGATTCACTTAACAACTGTGTTACTAATTTAACAACTCCAGTTATTCACTTAACAACTGTGGCAAGAAAGGTCGTAAAATGGGACAAAACTCACCTAACTATCTTGCATCGCAATAGAAATTTTCACCTCAGTTCTGGCCGTAAATTGGGGATTACCTGACCATACAGAAGCCAGTGAAATCGATAGAACTTCTTTTTAGACTGCATTGTGAAAAAGATGTTAACTCTTAATTGATGCCTGAATATTATGACTTGAGATTTTGTGTTTTTGTAATAACAAACAATGTGAAATACTTGTTATACAAAAGTCAGTTTCTTCATCCTACAAACAGTTAAAGACAGAACTGTACCCTAATTTGACTTATTTATAAGCTCATATTCAAAACGGACTATCTATTTATGAAAACATTGCTTTATGTTATGTTGATACCAAGGCATTGTTTTAAGAAAAATAAGATTTTTAAATTTGGTTGTATTTATGGCCTAGGTTAAAAAACAGGATACCTACGAACTGCTTCAAAGCCTACATATAATAGCACCAAGCAAATATAAATATTTGCAGGATTGCTTTGGTGACTAGTTACTTTCTGACAGTTCTTTTCATCCAATTTACAGATTGGATACAAAATATATTTAGTACATCTGAATTATTAATTTATCCTATAGTATATGAAATTACATTCTGTACCTTAATAATATCTTATTTACAAACAGGTCAACCTGAAGTCAATTTTTTCCCAGATTTTTAAAGCTGCATATAAATAAATAATGGGAGAATGAAGTTTCCTTCAGGTAAAAAGTTGGAACTATCCTTCACTGAAAAGGGTGGAAACTTATGAATGAAAAATCTGACACTAAAAATGTTTCTTCTCAGATGAACGCCCTCTGAATGGTTTCATGGTTTTGACATGAGATAAAGCCATACTCCAGGGAAGAAATAGTACACTACAGATGTTTCCACAAAAAGAGGAGCTGATGACTGCAGTGGAATGAAGACCAGGTCTCTGAAACCTCTTTGCATGAGGAAAGGCTTGAAATTGCCCCCAAGTATTCCAGACAGCTGCTCCAGAGTGAGTTGCTACCAGTTCGCCCCCAATTCAGGTGAACTGGTAGTGGAAATGGCGACTGGGTCACTGAACCGGTAGGGATGGCAGGATTGCCATAACCCCGAACCAGTTTCCCGGTAGCCGCAGCATGTTTTTTTGACATTTTTAATGTTCTGGCGTATGCGCAGTTATTTAAAAGCAACTGCACACAGAGCATGCACAAATCGTATGTGCAAATCGTGCGTGCAAATCACGTGCGCACCAAACTAGCAGTAACACCGGCAGAAACCCACCCCGACCTACTCATCTCAAGGAGTCCATAAGATAGTGATCTTCTATGGGTTTAGAGCTTTGGGAGATGAGGGAATAGCCATCTTACTCAAACCATGGTGGTGACTTTGAAACATTATTGGAAATTGCTTCTTAATCTTAACTGCTATTCAGCTATTAGAAACTTTTAGATTGACAAGTTTTATTGCATAAAAGGATAATTAAAACCATGGTTTTAGAAAGTTACAATTGGGCTAAATTTGAAATAAGACTATGTTGAAATGATATACAAGAGGAACAAGTTCTAGTTAATAAGGTGAAGACTGAGATGAAAGTGGACTTTAAAAAGATAGGCTACAAGAATGACGTGGAAAAGATGCTACACTGGGCATCTGAAACTAGCTGATGTCCTAATAACTAAAAGAGACATACAAGCAACAAACCAAGAGAATGACCTGGATAATTTTCTGTATCAAAACAAGCTTGCTAAAGTTTTGAAGAATTTTGTGAAAAGGGACAAAGAAAAATAATAATAAAAAGAAGTCAACTTCCAGTACATTATTTGAAGAGACTCTAGATTAAGATTATTAGAAGTAAACTGAATATAAAGTTGGTTTATTTGAGCAATCTTGGTCAAATTAAAACAGTTATGTTATTATCTCTGATAACCCTTAATAGACTTTTGCTGGCATGAAGACTGTAATGATAATTAGTGTATATAAAATTAATGGGAATGGGAAGAATAAATAATTAGTGGTATTTTAAAAGAAGATTATAAATTATTAAATTATTTATACGTTGTTATCAGGGTGGTAAGCAACTTCCTCATATATTTCTTTTTCTTTCCTATACTCATTTCTTCCTATTTCTTCCTTTTTAGCACCTTTTACTCTTTCTTTTTACTTTTCTATTTTTCAGTTTATGTTAGTTTTTACTATTGCAATGGTAAGCTTTAATAAAATTGCTAAATTAGTGAAAGTTTATAGAATTAATTCTCTCTGAAATCATGAAAGTTCTTGTTTTTAATAATAATTAAGTAATGCAAATAACTACTGATTTTACAATTGATGAATAAGTAACTCATTTGCATACTAGGTAACATAAGCTGAAATGTACTTGAAATGCTGGAGCACTTTCTTCTTTGGCACTGTTCTGAAGAGTTTTGCCCTGAGAAAAGATTTGTATAGATATCTCTTCAAAATGTAAAAATTTTCATCCTTTTTAGTAGACACAAATTCATGTTATAAAAAGCACTTATTTGATTATTGAGTCCTGTTATCATACTGATTCTACAATGCTGCCTGATAAACAGTGAAAGATGAGGAAAAAAATGCACCATGTGAAACATGAGGTAAATGTGAATGACAAATTATGGAGAAAGGAAAGGTTGCCTGACACACATTGCTCTTTTGGTGATGGCCCTCTTTTCAAATAAAATGTAATTTCACGCTGATTTTCAAGTACACTGGATAAAAAATATAACCCTGAGCATCTGTCAATACAATTGGAGCTCTAACCATTCAATGTGTACTAAAATGTTTGTGTTAAGATAGTACAAGCGGATGAAAAGTTACATCTTGTAAACTACAAATTGAAATTTCATTGTGAGCACCAAGATGAAAAAAATCATGCTATTATTACTTGTATTCCTATGTGGATATAACTGAGATAATTTTGCAACCATTCTGTCTGGCAGTCTGAAAATATTACATGAAGTTGCTTACACAAATCTTTTGTGCAACACATACCTTTCAGGAGAAACAAAAGCAGAGCAGTTGGGCAGTACTATGAAAACAATATTGTATATTCATTTTTCCTTAAAAAGCAATTAATTTGAAAACAAAATACAAACCAGAAAAATAAACATATGAATCTCAAAACAATTGTCTTATTTTTGCATTGCAGTATTTCATTCTTCAGATAATCTTTTTTTTTCCATATAAAGCTACTACAAATTGAAATAGCTCATGTTAAATCACCTCTAAGGAGATCTGAAAAATCATCATATTTAAAGTCTGTAGATGCTTAGAGCTTTTTGATACATTCCACTGAAAGTACTGTATATGCATTTAAATGACAATAGCTATAAGAAACCTCCTGTGCATGAATCAAATTTTTAAATTGGATTGCATGTTTAATTTTTATGCAGTAAGAACACTCTGTAACTGGTCTTTCATTTACCATCACTTCTTTAAGCAAACTGAGTTTAGGTCAGCGTGGAGAAGATTTAAGTCATAATGTGGATGAAGGAATTACAAATGAATCAAAACTATGGGAATGACTTAAGTGGTTTTTGTGTGTTTAAAAGCTTTAGTAGAAATATGTTTTAAAAAATAGGATGGTCAATCTAGCCTTCCGTTTTCAAAATGTTAAGTTTATTGCTTTAAAACAGAGCTAGAATCAAGACTATTTATTACTATATGTGATTAAGCCCCACTTTACTGAATTCTGGCCCAAAACCACAAAGAACTTTCAGTAAAATAGTATGGGTGAAAAAAATAAGACTTGTTCTTAGAATACCATGGCTTATTTATTCTTGCTCTAGAGTTTATCTATTGACTCCCCGTATTTTTCAGAGTATAAGGCGCACCATTTTCCCTCAAAAAAGAGGCTGAAAATCTGTGTGCGTCTTATACACTGAATACAGCTTCTTCTTCTCATTTTTTTTTTTTGCTTACCGACCCTTCCCCTTCACCAAAATGGCCGTGCAGAGCCTGTAGGAGCCTTGCAGAGTGCTCCTGGGGGCTGGGGAAGGCAAAAATAAGTGATAATTGGGCCAGTTTTTGCTCAACCCTGCCCCTCCCCCAGCCCCCAGGAGCACACTATAAGCTTCCTAAAGGTTATGCATGCCCTTTTTGGGGACAAAAAACAGCCCTGTTTTTGTGAAAAATTGACCATTTTTTGCTCATTTTTGTCCCCACCCTCCCCAGGAGCACTCTACAAGCCTCCTAAAGGTTATTCATGCCTTTAAAAAAAACAGGCCCGTTTTTGCAAAAAACAGGCCATTTTGGGGAGGTCTGCAGAGTGCAAAAACTTTTTTTTTTAATTTGCCCCTTCAAAATCTTGGTGCATCTTATACTCTGGTGTGTCTTATACTCTGAAAAATATGGTATTTAGTCTAAGGATCTGATCTACTAATTTATAGCACTATACTCATTTATAGCACTATACTGATGAACTGCCAGCCACAGGAAACTGAAAGTTACCTGGAATCTGTATATTATGCAGATTATGTGCCACATAACATCCACTGGTATGGTTGTGGGTAGCAGGAGGGTTTGGACATACCTAGCCAGATACTGAAAGGGAATCATCACTGCTTGGCCAAGGATTTCTTAAATTGCAAAATTAAAAATTCCTGCTTCACATATGGCATCTAAAAATACTTTACAGCTGTAATCAGACCCAACAGCTGTAATTAAGATACAGCACTGTGTTTTCAGGGCTTTCTGGGGACACACCCAAGATTTAGGGGCAATATGTGGTTCTGTTACTTTGAGTTGTACACCCCCTATTGTACCAGATATATTTTGGTACTTGTACCATTTTGTATATAAACATCATTATGAGTTTGTTCAGGATTTCCTAATTGTAGTTAAGATGGTCATAGATGCATCAAATAAATCTCCTATGAGAATTCTCCATTTGAAAAGCTCATTAAAATGTTCATTCTTTTACCTTCAACATTTCACGGTGTACATTTTAAATTATAAGGTGATGCCAAATATTAATTAGTGGTTTAGAATATAAACTTGAAATAGCTACATTACAATCTCAAAGTACTTTCTAAAATAACTTTTTGAAATTCACATATTTCTAAAAAACAAAACAAACCTTCCTTCCCTAAAACTAATTCCTCATATAAAGAAGAAAAAAAATGTGTTGTCTTCTTTGAAAAAATAACGAAACACAAGACACATACAAAAAAGTGTTAACACTTTTGGGGGGAACTACATGACAATAACACCAGCACAATTTATTCTATAAGGAGATGACGTAGTAAAAAAATAGCTTCGCCAGTTGAATGACTGCTTGCTCCACAATTATTGAAGGCACCAAGAAAGTGTAGTAACTTGTATCACTTTTCTAGATTTCTGATATTTAAACAAAAAAGTGCAGCTAAAGGACTCCTTTGAATATAATTTAAAGCAGCTTTTAAACAGAATAAAGAACTATATTTTCAGTTATTTTCACAATCGGTTTTAAGGGGAAGCCATTAAATAAAATATATACTTTGTTAACTCTATTTCAATGAACTCTATAAATAATAGCAACTGAATCATATGCATGCATTTGGCAGTTAGTCCCCCTAAAACAGTAGGATTTGAATCCAAGTAAACATCCACAAAATTAGGCTTCATATTCAAAGGAATATAACTTAATTTTCACTGGATCTTCAATACATTTAACTTAGGATTCACCAATCTTTTTTTGTTCCAAAAATATCCTCATCACAGTTTTGGGCGGTGGGATTGCCCCTCACCCAAATTGCCTGAAGTCTTGCGAGATCTGAAGAGTTCTAACATTGAGCACACTTTTTTTGCCAGAAAAATCTTCCAGTCCCTCATATGATACTACTAAAGTTTCATGGAATTCTCCAGAACTTGCAGGATTTGGGCATTTTTCAAAACATTTTTGAGAACTAAAATACACTGTTGTAGGGCTGATGTGTGCTTGATAGTTATGGATGCTGTACAGCTATCCATAGCTGACTGGATTTAACCAATCTTGCGTTTAGCTAGTTTGAAATACATTCAAACTAGTTGACTCCATACCTATAATGTAATGAGATCCTAATTCAGCTGCTATTGAAGATTAACCCTACATTAAAACTAACTTCAATGGGAGCTACTTAAGTCTAACGTAATTGGATATTTTTGGCAAATTCTAAATATATTTGAATATTTAGAATATTAACTAAGAAAAAAGAAATTTTTGCTTCTTTTACTTTTAGATATGTTTTATCCAAAATAATGGAGAGATATCAAAAATGTATTAAAATTTAAGAACAAACTGCACATACAATTATGTATAAAAACAACACTATAGCCACTTTTAAAAACAACAACAGAGAAACAGATTGGAGTAATAATTCAACCTTTTTTTTAAAATCCTGCAAATAGGTATCTGCAAAGCTATACCAGCATCTTATTTCTTCACTCAAACTTGTTTTTGTTCGAAAGCAATAAGGGCTCCTGCTTCTATATATGCATTTGTAGGTAACTTGTAGTTAGCTGTGTATTGCACAGTACACTAATTACTAGTTTCTACATTTAAAACCTACGGATAATACCACAATTCAATCATTTATATTTGAATAATTAAATTTCTACATAATTAAAAATGAGGAAACCGCTTATCCAAACATGAAAACAATGCGACACATGTTTTGCACAAAGCAATGCATGAGAAATACATCAGAGGAGAGCGATTTAAACAAAAATGTAGAATTGCCAAGTACATTTCAAATTAAGGGAGACAAATTCTTGTTCTTTGTGCCTGTAGGAGAAAGCATAAACAAAGACATTAAATGTTTGATTTAACAAAATGGTTATATCAGTGTGAAATGTTATATGACCTTTCTTGAACTTTAAATTCACTCTATCTTCATGACCCTTAGAATGGTTCATGTTATGCTCATTGCCAAAACAAGATGACACCTGATTGCCTCTCTAAACACTCAAGGTCATTGGCTACAATCAGATGAAGGAAAGCTACCTGATATCAACCTAAGCAAGTTTTCATAGAATACAGATAATTGAACAAACTTTGTTGTTTTACATTCTTGATTAAATTACCTTTCCATTGATATGTAATTTTATGGTACTACTCCAAAAAAACAATTAGCCATCAAACCTCAAAAGTACATTTTTTCCAAAAGGTTTCCACAATTTTGGCCACTACTCTAGGTTATTAAGCAAATTCAGCTTCCTCCATCGACTTTGCTTGTTGGAAGCTGACTGGGAAGGTGGCAAGGAGTGTTCTTATGACCCTGGGACATTGCAACCATTGTAAAATACATGTCGGTTGCCAAGCACCTGAATTTTAATTATGTGACAGTGGAGATGTTGTGAGATGGTCATAAATGCAAGGATTGGTTGCGAATCACTTTTTAAAATGCTGTCATAACTTCAAACAGTTACCAAATGAATGGTTGTAAGGCAAGAGCTACCTGTACTTTGTGCCTCTCATTTATAAGAAACCTTTATTCCATAAAAGAACTTTTTCTAAGAAAGGCTGAGGGTTTTGTACTGTTTTCTAAGTATATGTCAGAAAAGAAAAGTACAATACAATTCAAGGAAATCCCTTGCCAGGGATTTAATATATTGCTACTCCATGTCTAATCTATTCCCTTCAAGTGAAGGCCAGAGTTGACATTATTTCAATAGCATGTTTTAATACAGTATTTGGCAGGCACAGCTGATTGCACTCCAGATCATGATCCTGTTCTAAAGGAGGAAAAATTAACTCTTTCCTCTGCTGAAAATCCCTTCTAGGTTATTGCAGAACAAGACAACCTAGTCAGCAATTAAAAGTATTTTAAAATGACTTGATGCAAAAATAGCTTGACATAACTATGTACTAATGTTACTTAAAACTGATTTTTTGTAGGCAAGATTCTTATGTATTATAATAGAGATATTATACTTTATACTATTATGTTCTATTCAGTGTAATACACATTATATTCTAACAAAGAAACCCACAAATTAACCTCAACTTCTTATCTACAGTACATAATGGGCAAAACTTTTACCTATGGAGTTTCTGTTAAGTGTCTGTTAAAGCCTTACTAGAAAAAAGCTTGGAACTCCAATATTAAAATGAATGGTTTCATGTATCAGTGTTGAAACAGGCTCATTGGCTGGCAGCATTTCTTTGAACTGTATAGTTTGAAGCAGGTGGTGATCTGCAGTATCACTATTTCTGTAATATGTCAAAGCATTCCCATCCTCTCTCTTTCTCACATGCAACTTGTGTCTCCTGTAAATTGCTCTCATGATCAGGTTCATCTCATTTTCCAAAAAGTCTTCTGATGTATAGTGTCTTCCTCTTATCAGAAACCTGAAAATATTGTTCACTTTCTCTCTCTTTCCGTTCTCTTGATGAAAACAAGGTCAGAATGATTGCAAAGTACTAAGAAATAAAACCTTTTGATTATTCTGAAAGCAAAGGCTGCTTTTGAACAATCATAAATGGTTTGGCTTTAATTTTTGCAGCTCCAAATGTCACTTCCATGTATTTATGAATATATTCTGAATAGAAAATATATAATTTGTATGAATACCATCATGTATGTGTGCATGAATATGTTATTTCTTCCCATTGCTCCTGTTTTTGCCCTGAGTACAAGCCTATTGATGAACATTAATGCTGATGTTAAGATGAATGTATTTTATTCTATTATTGGCATATCATACTGTATGTTAGAGATATAATGTGTCCATAAATACGGATGCTGCCAACAAGGTTTCATTTATAAGACACTGGACTAGAAAATGGGAGACTATCACTTCTAGTTCTGCCTTAGGAACAAAGCCAGCTGGGTGACCTGGGCCAGTGATTCTCTCTTAGCCCTAGGAAGAAGATAGTGGCAGAAAACTTGCCAAGACAACTACAGGGACTTGACCAGGCAGTTTCTAGGAGTCAAAACTGATGGAGGGACAGAAGGAAGGAAATACCTTTGTCATTCATTTGTAATTTAGCCACATTTTATCATTTCTTGCTATGTTTTGATAAACAAAATGACCAATATGTCTTGATTACTACCGTAAGCAAACTGCAAGTCTTTGAGACCTAAAGTTACACGTATTTCCTTTGCCCCATTCACAAAATCCAAGGATAATGTGGGTGTATATAAGGATTGAACAGTTCGCATTTCTTCTATTCCTCCCATAAGGTCAAAAGAAGGGAAAGAGGAAAAAAACAACAACTGCATAAATGCCTTTAAAAGCTACTCCTCTGGAAGCATTTCTTATCTGCCAGACAGTATTCCAGAGGAGGCAGGAAAGTATTTCCCTTCTAAGTTGCTCTCTATTTCCCATTGTTCTTCAATAGTATTTCTCCTCAAGAAACAGTGCCTGGACCCTTCCTCTTCACAGAATAGATTAAAGGGTGCCTCTATTGCTAGATGATTACCTAGACATCATTATCTTTCACCTACAACCCTCCTACTACTATTCCAGCTTTATTATTACCATAAAAATCCGTTTAGCAAGAAGAATGTAGACATTGCACTGTATTTTTTTCCCTTTGCTGTTGCTAGCAATGGTTGTGCTACCAATCGAAATAACCTGTGAGTGGCAAAAGATCCCTCTCTGGTCGTAGCTTGCAAACCTTCGTGTGTTCTGCAACCTTCGTGTGTTCCCCCTCTCCTGATGCGACCTTTCGCAGAAACGCCACCTTTCTTGTGACAATTCATCGTAACGGCAAGGCAACTCACCCGTCGTATCAGCAGCAGCATCTCTCCTGGCCGGCGCCCCATCACCGGTGCTCCACGACGAAGCGCATGGTGGTGCCGTCGAAGGACGGAGGCGCTATGATCCGAGGGCCCAGCGGCTGCGAAGTGATGCTGATCAGCGGCGCTTTCCCGTCGCCAGGAGCCGCTTGCGGGCACGGTTGCTGCTGCGGGGCGCCCGTGGGCATGTAATAAGGGCTTTCTGCGGCGGAGTTCCTGGACGAGGCGGCCCCAGACCCCAGCTCACTGCCGGGCTGCTGGGTGAGCTGGCCCTGCAGGGCGCTGGCGGACAGCACCGCCGGCAGGAAGCCCGGGTAGAACATGTAGGCTGCGGCCGGGGCGCTGTAGGTCCCCGCGGCCGCTCCCAGCGCCAGGGGCGACATGGGGATGGTCAAGGGGGCCAGGGCCGGCGGCTGCGGCGCCGGGATCGCCAAGGGTACTTCCACGTACTGCCCTGTTTCGGGGTCAAAGAGGCGCCGCTTCTGAGGCTGCGGTTGGGGCTGCAGCGGGGCGTCTACTAAGTAGCACTGGCCCGTGCTGAGGTCCAGCAACACCTTGCGCTGCGGCGGGAAGACGGCGGGCTCGGCGGGCGGCGAGAAGCAAAGCAAAGGCGCCGCCGTCTGAGTCGCGCCTGTCAGGGCGGCCGCCGCAGCCGCCAGGGACAGAGCCTGGGGGAAGATGTGCGCCGGAGACATTTCCAGCGACGGAGCCGCCGCCGCCGCCGCCTGGAGTTGATGCTGCGGCGGCGGCAAGGGCGGCAGCAGCTGTGCCTGAGGCTGAGCGGTGGCTGTGGCTGCGGTGGGGCCGGCGCGCTCCTCCGCGGGCTGCCGCTGGGCCGCCTGGGGGGGGTTGGAGGCTGCCGCGGACCGGGCCAGGTTGAGAGGCTGGGCGGCAGCGGGCGAAGCGGTAGCGACGAGGCCCCGACGGTTGGCGCTTGCTGCTGTTCCTCCTCCTGTGCCTAAAGCCACCGGTCCCGGTTGCTCCGCGGACGGCTGCTTGAGCGAAATGGCCAAGTAGTTCCCGCAGTCGGGAAAGACGGGCTTGCGGCTCTTGTCGGGCTCCACCAGGCTCCCCTGCCGGCTGCCAAATAACTTGATGGCCCGAGGCCTGGCCTGGCCTTTGAGGCCTCGAGGCGGGGAAGGAGAGGAGAGCACCGGGGGCTGATGCTTGGCCTTCTGGGCCTGAGCGTTAAAAGTTAAGGTGGTCCTGGGGACCACAGGGACTCTTTCCTTCTCCGCAGGCCCGGGGATTCTTGGGGCAGATTCTCCGTAGAGGCCTGAACCGCGTGCTCCACGCTCTCGGGTCAGGCTCTCAAAGGCCGCTGTCTTGGCCGAGACCTTCTCTGCGTTCTTGGTTGGGTTGGCGAATCTGGCCCGGGGATGGCGTTCTGGCGCAGATCTGCTGGGAAAAGTTGTTAATCCCACCGTCTGAGCTCCCTCCTGGTCCTCCGTCTTGGCAACCATCGTCAACTCTTCCCTGGCTGTGTTTATGGCTCCCGTGGTTTGCTCTTCGCTGGCAATGAGGGAGAGGACATGGCTGTCGGTTATGGGTAACGGGTCACTCTTTCGTTTCCACTCATTTTTACTAAAACTGTACAGCTCTTCCATGCTCCGGACTGCTGCTGTGAGTTTTTGCAGAGCCTTATGGTTTGCTGAGACAGAGGGCTTGGTCACCTCTTCTTCTTTGGGAAGTTCTTCTTCATCCACCACCAGTGGTCCCACTTTATTGCTTTTCTCAGTTGTCACTGGCTGCTGCTGTGGCGGTGTTGGTGGTGGTGGTGGAGGATGTGACTGCTGCCTCCAGGGCACAGATGTTTTGGAGACTATCTTCAACACAGCAGGCTGGCGAGGGTCACTCTTGTTGGGAGCAATGGTGGCTACTGGTAGCCTTCCTGAGGTCCTGTGTACCAGGATAGTTCCTTCTTGGTTGGAAGGTAGCATCTTGCCTCCATTACTTACTCTGGGCCCCATCTCGTGAGATTTGTTCGGCTTCTTGTCCTCTTTACTGTTACTCAATGCCTGACAAGTTATCACCATGGGAGACAGAGACCTGGGAATGCCTATTGACATCAGCTGTTTGGATTTCTGGTCAAAGGTCCCTTGGTCAGAGTTAACACTACCTCTGTCACTGTGGTTATCCCCTGACTCAAGACCATAGCTACTCTTGATTAATTTCCTGACATCTCTCACCTGATGTATAGGCCCTTGGACTTTAGACTTATTTTCTCTTACATCACGTACCTGAAATTGAGGCAGTTTGTCCATAATCTCCCCTTTTATTTGTTTTGGGAGTTGACATCTGGTATCAACAGCTGTCTTGAAAAAATTGGGGGCATTTCCAGTTATCTTGGGGCTGAGAAGCTTAGTAATGTTGAAATGATTATCTTTGTTCTGCTGCACACTTCCCAAGCTTATCTTGATCTCTGGAGGTTTGGGCTTTATCACTGTGGTGGCAATAGCAGTCTGAGCTGCTGCAGTTGTCGCTGTGGAGTATTTTGTCACATGCAAGTTATTATTTTCTTTGACTGTTTGCTGAATATTTGGAACAAAAAGGCGAGACATTTTAGTTGCTTTATTAGCTGTGATTTCTCCCATATCGGCCTTCCAATCACCTTTAAATCCTAATTTCAGTTTTCCCACAGGAATTTTTTCCTCTTTTTTCTCTGCTTCTTTTTCTTTCCATGTTCTAAATGCACTGTTCTGGCTACGGAGGAAAGTGGCCTTGAGTGTTTCAGAGGCACTTTGTTTTATTTTACATGCCTCTTCTAAAAATGTTTCTGACAGGCTTCGATTTAAGCTTACAGTGGCCTCCCGTGGAGTAGAGGGCTTGGAGGTTGGTGATTTGCTATCAAAAAATTCCCCCAAATCATCTGCTGTTACAATAGTGCAATCAGAACTGGCTTCTGAATATCTTGAATTTTGTCTCTGCAATCCCCCGTTCTTTAACTTCTCCTTGGCAGTGCTATCTCCCTCTTTAGAAGATGAGGAATTTGACATACCGGAGTATGTGGTGTCTGTGATCTCTCCCCTTTCCATTTTGAACTCATGTTCCTGTTGCATCTTCTTTGAAATAACGTTTTTGAGGAGGCTAGATGCAAATTTTGACTTCTGCGTTCCTTCCATGGTTTCTGCAACGACTCCAGTTTGTTTGCAGATTTCATTGCTCGGCTCCTTTGGCAATGTTTCTGTAACTTCATCTGCGCAACTTGACCCAACAGCAACATTTTCAGAAGGTTTAGCAGGTCTGGGGACACCCGCATTAATATTGCTGCTGAAATTCAAAGTCTCCAGCAAAGTAACAACTCGGGAGCCTGCCTGGACCTGTTTTTCAAAGCAACGTGGTGTTTCAACATGCGTTATTTCCCCATCAAGTTTACTGACAACAAATTCCAATGCTTTAGTCTGTGATTTATTGGAGTGAATGTAGAAATGGTCACTGGCTGTTTTAGTCCCAGAGTTTCTTTTCCATCCAGCAGATGCAGCGCTGCTTTTGAAAAGATTCTGGTCTGCTTTCTGTCCAAGACTGCTGCACTTTAAATCCAAGTAAGTTGACCATCGGTTGATTCCTAGATTGTGATCTGAAAGAGATGTGGAAGACTCACTGGAACTCAAGTTCAGGGTATCAAAGTAGGGATAAGCTAAGCTCCGAAATGCCCTTGCTGTCAGGCTTCTTACTTCTTTATCTGCATCATCCAACTCACTTACAACGCTGGAGGCACCACTTGAATATCCACCCAATTCTCTTGCTTTTATAGCTGCACACCTTGTTTGCAAATGTGCAGGAACTGCAATAAACTTTTTTGCATAGTCATGAAACACATCTTGTTTGAAACTTGAATTTCGTTCATGAGCTGTGGAGACACAGAGGCTCATGTCGCCTTCATGCTTGGCAGCGTAAATAATGTTTTGCTTTTCATGCTGGTTGCTAGGCTCATTTATAGCCCTGGAAGTTGGTTTGATTGATAGGAGTATCTGGCCTGCAGAATTCTCACTCATGTTGCAGAGGTTCTTGGACTGACTTTCTTCCAAGCTGGCGCGTTTGTCTGTGCTTGGAGTATCATTTTCAGAATTAATGCTGACTATCTCTGTACTGCTGGTATTATCAATACTGTCTGTCTGATTATTAGGATCACTGGTGGTTGTGCTGAGATAACAGCTATTATCCTCTTCTGTTTGTGTGTCTGCAGGAGTTTCTTCGCTCCCAAAGGAAGCATAATCCACAAAGGAATAAATAACATTGTTATCCTCAAAGTCCCATCGAGAAGCTAATCCATAGTCAAAATCCATGTCATGATCAACTTCACTAAGCTGTATTTCATGGGTGGTAATATAATGTGCTTCATCATTATTACTATTGTTGCTGTCACTGGCATAGCTGGGTTGTGGTTGCAATAGTTGTGAAGCACGCCTGCCTCTTCCTCTCTCATTGCTCAAACAGATTTCTTTGCAGTCTGCTTCATCATCTTCATCGCTGTCATACCCAAACGAGGAGGAGGTTTTCCCGCCTCTTTCTAAGTCATCCATTTTTGGAAAATTCCTTGTATTTTGTATTGGTGAAGGACAAGATGATGAAGATGATTCTGGGCAGCCATGTGTATAAAGCTGAACGTTGGAGATACTAGGGGACAGAGTGTTCTCAGACTCTTCTGAACTGATGCCAGAGATCCTTTCCCCAACCTCATCAGCTTTCATCCCCATGGGGGAAAGAGTGCCTTCCATTTTAGCTGTATAATTCAGAGATTCTTGATTCGCATCTTTGTCTGCCAAGATTTTGTTAGCCAATTTGTTAATCTCACTGATTTGACAAGGTCCATTTTTAGTTCTGATAAAGGGCACTTTCCTTCCATTCCGTTCTAGATTCAGCTTTAGAGTCTGGGGATTCTCTCCTGCCCCTCCAGGGTAATCGTAAATCTCCACATATTTTGATTCCTCAGCTGAGGAAATTGATGGCTCTTGAGAGTGACACGTGATCAGTTGGTTGTTGCTTTTTCCAGCATTCTCTTTTTGAATAACCATCTCTTCAGCAGGCAGTTCTGTAAACACTTCCATGGTGAACGTTTTCAAGCTGATTGAAGGGAGCAACAAGATTTGGACCCAGGACCAAAGTCAAGTGAGAGAGACACACACATATACACACACGTTCCCCAGTGGTTCCTAATTTTGTTCCTTGTAGTTTAGCTGTAGACCTTGGAGAGTTGCTTGATAGTGCTGGGGGTAGTAGGCTGGGTGGCTGCTGTTGTCTCTGTGGAGATGGGGGGTGCTGGTAACGGCCGCTGCTGCCAGTGTCTTATTCCTGAGCTATGAAGTACAGTTGTTAGTTTGGCATGAAGGGCTGTCAGTCTGAATGCCATTGGTAACAGAAGTAGCAGCATTAACAGCATCTGCCACTCAACTTTCCCAGACATCCCAAAATGAAGAGAAAGCATATGGAAATTCTTATACTTCTGTTTAAGGAATATGTAAGTGTATAAGAGGGATTAATCCATGTAATAGTTTTAAAAGATTATTGGTTTTTGGGTGATCAAAATTAAGGAGAGCTACATGAAAAGTACCTTTTTAAAAACAGTATTTTTAAGAATATTACCTAGGTAATATTTCAGTGGGCAAAAAAAGATGGAATTTAATCTTAATAAGACATCAGGAATTTCAAATGACTTGTATTCTTACTGGCATTTTTTATAAACCATTTCCCCCGATTTATGAAACATTATTTGTATTGTATACAAAAGCATTTAAAGAGGGTGCCCCATCCTTTCAATAAAAAACAAAAGTGGGGTGCCATATAAATATTCTTTTACCAACAAAAATACTTCCAACATACAAAATTAGAACAATTCTTAATATGTCATGAAATAGAGAAATAAAACTAATTTTAAATTGCTCCTATCTTTTTTTACTAAACTGTTTTAGAACTGTACTCAATTAATTGTAATTGTCTTATAATTAATTGTATCAGCCACAATAAAAGTTCCACTTGAATACTTTTAAAATAATACAGTCTCAAGCTTCTCTAGTATTAAGTTGAATAGACTTTTATCTGTTACAGTGAGGTCTAATATTATTCCATTACAGAAGAAACAAGCAAACTGAAAAAGACATTTACCTTTTCTTTGATTTTTGTAGTATTAGTCCAAGGGATATTAATCAGCACCTTAGATCTTGAAAATTTTTCTTCTCATCTTCAGAGGTTTTTAAAAGGATGTGAAGGAGATAAAAAACAAGCAATGGGAAAATATGATAATGACTTGTTCAGAGTACGAAAACTCTGAAGCATTTTTGTCAGATCAGTATAGCTTGCTGGGGCAAAACCATTATCTATACATAGACTGTGTGTCATTTCAACCGGGTGAATAAAGTACTATTTTAAACTACCACATTTGTACATAGTAAAAATAAAAGTGTTTGTCTGTCATTCATTGCAGGAATCTCCAATCTTCACTAATATATTTTTAAATATATAAAAATGTATATAATTGTTATGACATTGTTCAAGTACAATTAAGTGTATACAATAAAATAGTGTAAAGGAAGTTAGAAAAATTAAAGTATTGTTTTTTTTAAAACATGTTTCCCTTTTTGGTGTCTTAATATAAGTATTACCAATATGAATATTATTGAATCAGTTTTAAAATTCTATTTTATTTTAATTCCATTTATATATGTATCATACCCAGAGAGATATAAAATGTTTAACTCAACATTAAAATAATATATAAAACAGCTTTAAACAGCTTTTTTTCTAACTCACATGTGAAATAAAAGTAAGTTCATATTAGCGCTAATCTCTAGTGCAGTGATCTGGTTTGTACACCACTGTACTGAAAAACAAATACAAACAAGATTACAGTTTAGCTTGTGAGAATCAGGCCACAGGCTACCTAAAAGTAGAGGAAAAAACGAAATCTTCTTTTTGTTAAGTAATAATAATAATAATAATAATAATAATAATACTTTATTTGTCAGTGCACAACATACAGTAACTAGGCCCCTAGTTTGTGGGGTGCCGCAGGGGTCGATTCTCTCACCCCTCCTGTTCAACACCTACATGAAGCCGCTG
>JAPKID020000132.1:0-21755 GCA_026931265.2 Tropidonophis doriae | reverse complement strand
ACCCCTTCCTATTTTTACGATTTCCCAATGGAACTGATTTTATAAGAAGACTCGGAGGCGGTCACCAACCTCGATGTACAAGCTCCAAATTATTGTACAATATCCTATTTACCCTTTTCCTATTATAAAATTTTAAAATCAATAAAATTACTTTTGAAAAAAAACAACAATTCCCTGGAGCCAGCCTTGTGTCACCTCCTGGGAGGCCAGTACAAGCCAGGAGGGACACAAGTACAATAAACATGTGGTGGCATTCAGTTGCCGCAGTATCCTGTCCATGCCATCGGGAGTCACGGGATCAAACTCAGCCCAAATAATGGTTTCAAGACCTGCCCATGTCATCTCGTCTAGACTAACCCAATTGGAGGCTAACTCGCCCCAGATCTAAGCAATTTCATCCTGCAGATAACATCCAAATTCCTCTGCCCTAACCTGCAAGGGATCTTCCCACGGCCTCTGTTGGAGGAGGGAGCCGGTCACCCTAAACAGAGCGGCAGGGCGGTTATCTGCAGAGGCGATGACAGTACATCTTAATTTGAGAAGCTCTCCCAAACTATCTAAATAAAAAAAAATGTATTTATGTTGTAGAAGTCTCAAAACATAATAATGCTGTAAATTAAATTACCAAAGATAATTTATATTAGGAAAAACTGCTCTGCAAATATATGTATGATGCAAAATAGAAATAAAGTATGTTAGGAGGGATACAGATAAAACAAATATAACATCTTATGTATACACAAATATATTATTAAACTTATACAAGAATGAGGAAGAATTATTTAATAATAATTATGAACAAAGACAAATTACAATGGATTAGTTTCACTAGATTACAAGGGGATTCTCATTGTGTCTATGTGATAATTGTATTTAGCCAAGATGGGAAATGTGATTTTAAATTTCTACTGGGATATTACAGTATAGCGATGGATATTGTTAAGCCCATTGCCACACAGAGCCTTCCAGGACATCATATGCAGTTTCCTTACACTTCAAGAGTATGGTGATTCAAACCAGCAGAGTTTTTTTCTGTATATAACTAGTCATATTCTTTCTGTTGATGATGCAGGAAGAATGTTTTTCTGTATTAACAAGATTTGG
The DNA here is from genome assembly GCA_026931265.2 of Tropidonophis doriae. Classification (NCBI taxonomy): domain Eukaryota; kingdom Metazoa; phylum Chordata; class Lepidosauria; order Squamata; family Natricidae; genus Tropidonophis; species Tropidonophis doriae. The sequence continues at coordinate 20,651 of JAPKID020000132.1, read as the reverse complement.
ACTGTCTCAGGAGCTGTTAATACAGTTCTACACAGGAATTATTGAATCATACATTTGCACTTCTATAACTATCTGGTTTGGTACAGCAATTAAACAGGACAGTTACAGACTCCAACGGATAGTTAGGACTGCAGAAGAAATAATTGCAAACAGAATTAGCCTTCCATAGAAGGACTGCATATTGTATTAGTCAGAAGGAGGGTTGAGAACAGATGGAATTCTAATCTTTTGGGAAGGAGATAAGATTAAAATTAAAACGTTAATGGAGGCGGAAGCCTTTTTAAATAAGCACTTTTCCCTTCTAGAGGATAGAGATAGTGGAGGCGGAGAACAAACAGAAGGAGCCATGGGCCTGCCTGGAGAAAGTGGGGGGGGGGAGGAAATGATATCGAAAAGACTTAGATCACAAAAATGAGCTCAGTATTATTATAACTGTTGATACAGAGAAATGGCAAAGAAAAAAAAAGATTGAACGTACGACTGACACAATGTGAAAATCTGTTTCTGCTTATCCTTTATACTATTTTTAAAATTGTAATTTTGTATTTTTAAAATATTTTTAAAACTGAAACTTGTGAGGTGTGGGGGGTGGGCACCATTGCCGGCATGAAACCACCAAAATTTTCTATATACCCTATTCCTTTTCCCTATGTATACTTTAAAAACCAATAAAAATTTTATTCCCCAAAAAATAGAAAGGCTGAGAAAATAACCACAGACCCACTTCCTAGACATAACCCGTTTCAACTCCTTCGCTTGGGATGCTGTTATAGGGTTTTACATGTCAAAACAATTAGACACAGGGACATTTTTCCCTCATTCCATCACTTTGCTGAACACCTAATCCACCCATACAGTCTAAGTAGATTCTTCAATGTTGTATGGTTGTATTACTATTAATAACCTTCTCATCTTCTCTATAATCTGCTATTATTATTATCATTATTATGATTATTACTATTCAGTTGCTTTGCATGTGCATTGAGAGGTTCTGCACTAGAAATAAATTCCTTGTGCATTTATTGGACAAATAAAGTATTTCTCTTCTCTTCTTTCCCATCCCATCCCGTGCCATGCCATGCCATGCCGTGCCGTGCCGTGCCGTGCCGTGCCATGCCATGCCATGCCATGCCATGCCATGCCATACCATGCCATTCTATTCTATTCTGTCAAGTTTAAGAAGCTTGAAAAAAAGAAGTTTATGTGGTTTTTCCCTTTTATTATATCTTTGTTGTACTAATTAGTTTTGGGGACTTTACATTGCACAAGCTTTTAAATATTATTTCTCAGGGCCTCTTTGACTTCCTTGTTCCTTAGGCTGTATATGAAAGGATTGGTGAGAGGGGAAACAACTGTGTATAATAGAGAGGAATTTTTTTCCATTTTTCTATTGACCTCATTGTTTGGTAGCATATACACAATCATAAGTGAACCATAAAAAATGGAAACCGCAACCAAGTGAGAGGAACAGGTAGAAAAAGCCTTCTGTCTTCCAGTAGTAGAAGGAATTTTCAGTACAGCAGCTATGATATATATGTAAGAAATCAGAGTTAGGAGAAAAGGTGGAAGTGTGAATAGGGCAGCCACAATAAAACCAATAATTTCTATCAAGCTAGTGTCAGTGCAAGAAAGATTAAGAACCGAGAAGTAATCACAAAAATAGTGATCCATTTCATTTGAGCTACAAAATGTTAGTTGTAACATGAGATGAAATAATGTCACAATAGTTATAAATCCATTGATCCAAGATGCAGCAACTAATTGGATACAAGTTTGGGGTTGCATTATTGTTGCATAGTGCAGTGGTTTACAGATAGCTAGATATCGGTCATAAGACATTGCACAGAGTAAGCAACATTCTGTAGCCTCTAAGGAACCAAAAAGATACCACTGTGTGAAGCAGCTTCTAAGAGAAATCATGTTGTTTCCAGTAAGAAAAGAAAAAAGCAATCTTGGAAATATATTGGAGCTGTAGAAAACCTCCAAGAAGGAGAGATTCCCCAGGAAGAAGTACATGGGTGTATGAAGGTGATGATCAAAGATAACCAGTGCCACAATGAGACTGTTTCCAATTACAGATACTGCATAAATTACTAAGAAGATCATGAAAAGAAGTGTCTGTGCTTTACTATATTCCCCAAATCCCAGAAGGACAAATTCTGCAATTTTTGTTTGATTTCTGATCATCATGGAAATAAGAAGTTCATGTTCTGTTAGAAAAAAATACATAGATAAGCTGTTTATTTTTTTCATATAGTTCCCAGAGGTTTATACACATTAAATGAAATACATTGAAACAAGATACAGAATCCTGCAAATGAAAATAGAAAACCAACCTTTCCTATCCCTGTGCTGAGAGGGAGCATTTAACATTGAAATGACCATGTGTCCCATGAATATTTTATCTATTTGATTTCTTGTACAGAAGGTTAAAATAAACTATTATGGAAGTTACTATAAAACATGACAATATTCACAATGCATAAAAGAGTTCATTCTTGAACAGATCATCAAATTTACCTTCAAAATCATCCTGAAAAACAGAAGATAGCTTATCTGAGAGAGTAAGTTAGCAGTTTATTGTTAAAAGAATGGTTCAGCTCTAGACTTAGAGAATTGCTTTCCAAGACAGACTGACTGGAAAAATATTATTCAATTCATTGGTGTGTTTAAAGAATTTGGTCCTTGCTCCTAGTATAATACCTTAATAACTAGACCACACTAGTTTTTACATTAGAAAAGATTCATTTCTTTGATAATAATTTAAATATATGGTAGTATATTTTTATTTATTTATGTGTAATAGTTTAGATTTATAAAGCCATTTAGGATTAAAAAAAAACACTTAATTTTTTATTAGCACTCAAGACTGTTTTCAGAAAAGGACTTCAGCACCATTTTATTAATCTCACAAAGAAACATTTGCATATACTGTACATAACTTTTATGTTATACTTTTTATTTTTTTATCCACAATGCAAATTAGATAAGAATATTCTGTATATCCAGAGTTAATGGAAGATGACAGATTACAATAAATGTTCTGATTAGTTAAATGTTTTTAGCCATTACACACTTTTGAACCACCAGGTGTATATCCCTTCCTCCCTCCCTCCCTTTCTCCCTCCTTCTCCAAATCTTCCTCTCCTTTCTCCCTCTCCCTTTCCCTTAGTTGAGATTCTCAGACATCCAGATAATAGTTGCCTCAAAAGTTTTTTTTGCAACTGTTGAAGCTTCTTCAATGAGAAGTGAAATATTTTGTTCTTTTTTTTCTCAAGGAAAAAAATACTGCCATTTTTTTGAAAAAAATATTTTTAAGACTCTCCCTCTATTTCTTCACTCACTGAATAGAAGTGTTGCATGTAGATGAAATGTTATATTTTCCTCCCACCTTTTATTAAAAAGTCATTCAAACAATAATATTACTTTTCCACTTTTATAGTACAGAGTTACTTACGGTTTTTTAATCTATTAGAAACTTAGAAATAGTTATATAACAAGGAGTGGAATGAAATTTGCACAATCTAAAAGTTCTTGCTTACTGCATCTTAATAAATGTTTGTGTGTGTGTCTCTATGTTTTCTTTTTCAAAGGCAGAAGAAAATACTATAGATTTCAAGACAATATATGTTATTTCTTTCTCAGTAACAGGAAGTTATGTTACACTAGATTGTACACAAAAGTGTGAGAACATTGATGGGCACCACAGAACATTTTGTACTTTACATTTAGTAGATTGACTGCCATAGTTCAGGAAGAGTATCTCCTGTACCATTTCCCTCCACCCTCTGGAATAGCCCCCCTCTAGATGGTTTTCCACTATCTTGGGCTTTCAATGTAGTTGACAGCATTGACAGAACTCTTCTTATTCTATTCTTCTGTTATGTAGCTCTATTTATTGATACATCATATTTTATGTGGTTTTTAGACATTTATGTTTTGTCTGTACACTGCTCAGAGCCACCATGTGATAGAGATGGGAAACAAACAAACAAACAAACAAACAAACAAATAAATAAATAAATAAATGTGAACTTCTCTTACCTGTATGGTACATTTAGGAACACTTTTGAAAACCATAGACTTATAGCATTGTTTCCCCATCAAGTTTTAAAACTTTAATTTCCAACAATTTTCAAGAGTTCTCAGTATGATTATTTGAAGGTTCAGTTGGGCTTATTTTTATAATTGTAAACCACTCCCATTCACCTCACCTATGGAATTTAACAATTAAAACCAGATATCACACATATTAATAGAGGGCCACATCTCAATTACACTCAAGCTACTGAGCTCCAGAGAAATATGCTGAGAAAGATTATGATGCTTCAATATTTTTGGGAGATTTCCTCTTGAGATCTCCTATTATACATATTTTTAATAGAACTTAGCTTCTAAATATCTAGGGATATCTCTCTAATTTGTCAGATAAATCATGTTCCATGTGAGATGCCATCCATTAATTACTTAATAACCTGTATACTAAGATGAAAGGTTGGACTTTCAATGAAGACACAATAAAGATGAAGGACCTGCAACATTCAGAGTCCTGGATCTTTTTCATCATTAAACTTACAATATATTAACATATAATGAAAGTAGAAATTTTGGCTACAGAAACATTGCAAGTAAGATTTATGCTTATGTATTAATTATTGCAATAAAACTATAAAGAAGGGGAAAATATCTTGCAAATCAAGATCCTAACCCTATCATTTTATTAGTAGTATATATAATTTGATTGTTCTTCATTGTTGAAACACACTTAAGTGATTATCCCAACAAAAGTAACTTACTTTTCTAACAAAATATTTCATACTAAAATAAATATTGTGCTAACTATTTATTGAAATTTAAATCATTAAATATATTTAGGTTTTCTATCTTGTTTTGCCTTTCTTTTCTCCTTTGATTTTTGTCCTTCACTATTGGTTCTTGAATATTCTTAAAACTCTAGGTTTCAAGCACTGTTTTTATCAGGTAAATATATAATTTATGAAATAACAAAAGAATGGACTGGATGCAGAATTGATGCATACTATCAAAATTCATTTGTTTGGTCATCTTGCAACAGAAGTAAAAAGGAAATGAAAGCTAGCAGTTCAGTATATGCTAATGAATGTAGCTATTAAAAAAAATGAGATTAATCCTGAAAGTTAAAAAAAAAAGTTTGAGAGAACAGTTTTGTACTTATTAGATCATAATCAAAATAATAATCATAGACATAACCATTGTAATTATTGTATCAATTATAGAACTTTAAAATATTAAAATTTCAAATCTCATTGTACTTAAATATGATTATAATCATAACCATCTCCCAAAGAGAGTCTTAATAGGAACTTTACAGCCCCGAAACAGCAATGTTTATACTGTGCTTTAGAAAGATTTGCCAGCTAAGCATGGCGCATCAAACTACTAAAACATGGTCTTTATTTTCTCAGAGCAAAGGTAATTAAATGTATAATTCAAACTATGATATGAAATTTGGAAATATATTCTGTGTATGAGATACAATGAAAGATTCAGATTGCATCCATGTTTGCTTTCAGGGAATACTTGGGAGGTAGAAGAGACCAGAAAGTCAACAAATATTTCAGAAAAAGAGAATTACAAAATTCTGCAATAAAATGAATTGTAAAGCTCTTTAGACACCAGAAATTAAACTTCACTCAGATATGTCTCTTAATTTGTTAAGAATGAAAAAAAAATTGGTAATTGTTTCCTACTAAAATATCACATTAGTCATTTATCTTAATAGACTCATGGAAAAGAAGATTAAGAATGAATGAGGAACAAAGAGAAAACCAAACTTGTGTGACTGTCTTTATTCTCCTGGGATTTCAAAATTTGGAACATCTGTGGATCTTTCCATTTCTGGCATTTCTCTTTACCTATATTGTCACAATGACAGGGAATCTTCTCATTTTAGTTCTTGTTGTATTTGACCAGCATCTTCAAACACCCATGTATTTCTTCCTCTGTAACTTGGCATGTCTGGAAATCTGCTACAGTTCAACTCTCAGTCCCATTCTGTTGATTACACTTTTGATGAATGGAAAGCCAATTTCATTCAGCAACTGCTTTCTGCAATTATTTTTCTTTGGCTACTGTTTAGGGACAGAATGTTATTTGCTGTCTGTGATGTCTTATGACAGGTTCTTAGCCATATGCAAACCACTGCATTACACAACAGTTATGAATATCAGGAAATGTGTCCAGTTAGCAGCAGTATCTTGGACAAATGGCTTTGTAGGCATTTCTGTAATAATCACTGCAATGCTGCAATTAAAATACTGTGGTCCTAATGAAATTAATCATTACTTTTGTGATTCTGTGCCACTTAAAGAACTTTCTTGCAGTGATACATATTTGGTGGAACATCTAAATTTAATTTTGCTATTTGTTTACACTATGCCTCCATTTCTAATAACCTTGGCATCGTATATATATATTATAAAAGCCATCCTAAGAATTCCGTCCACTATTGGAAGGAAAAAGGCCTTCTCTACCTGTTCTTCCCACCTCACTGTTGTTTCCATTTATTATGGCTCTTTAATAACAGTGTATCTTTTGCCACCATCCTCTTCAATGAGCAAAGTTTGTTCTCTTTTGTACACAATTCTTCCACCATTGGTTAACCCTCTTATATATAGCCTGAGAAATAAAGATGTAAAGAAAGCTTTGCGAAGAGTAAAAAATAAAGTAGCAATCTTCAATCTAATCCAAAATATGTTGAGAGGCCTGGTTAATGTTAAAAACAAATGAGAGAAAAAGAGGGAGGGAGGGAGGAAATTGGGGAGAAGGAGAAAAATAGAAACATGAGGAGGGGGGAGAATAGTCCTCTTTTCGTGTGAATAAAATGTTTATTAAAAAAACTTTTTTCCCCTTTAGGGAGAGGGGGGAAAGAAATTTTAAGACCATATGTTAATGTCTATACTTGCATGCACATGCTTTAAGTAAGCAAACATACAGTGCACTTTCTGACTATCTCAAAGTCTGGTTTAACCAACCATCAATTTTCTGAAATTATCGTACAAATTGAAAAAACAAAAAATAAATAAAAATATGTTTGTTGCAAATGTATCAGAACAAAATAAACTAGAAATTAAAGATGTTTATTTTGTATTTTAATATATTTATCAGTATTCAACTAGGGAGACTTACACACGTATATGTGCTTTTGTATTTTGTCTTTTTCTTCTCTTCTAATGTTTTGTCTATCTTTGTTTTTGTACAATTTCTATTATTTTTCATTTGTATTTTAACCTTAATTTTCCAAATAAAATAAAATAAAATTATATGTATATATATATAATTATATATATGTGTGTGTTACATTTGTGCTGATAAATAAATAAACAAGGGAGACTAGTAAAGATCTATTTCAAGCTATTTAGCTCTCATCAGCTAGATCATACACTTACTTCAATTGCCAATCTTCACACACACACACACACACACACACACACACACACACACGATTGGATTTCAAGATGCATTACATACATTTCATCATTTGGAAAATCAGAATTTTAACCATTCTAAAAATATTATTTCCATTTGTGCAAATTGTATACTTGTCTTGTGAATGTATATCAACAGGATTTGCTTAGAAAACACAAGAAAACAGTCATAGCAACATGGATAAATGTGATCACATGATTGAAAACAAAGCAGACCAAGGAGTTGAAGAGGAAAAAATTGTTGCAGCTTTATATAAAGAAATAAAAGTTGTTCCCAATCCATTCATTTTTAAAGGTTGATTGACCTGATCTAAATCAATGTACATGTATTTATTCAGTTCTGTTTTATTCAATTTCATATTAAGCTGCAGACATTTTCTGAGGTTCAGGAGGAAACCAGGATGGTATTAAACAATTAATCATATAATACAATGCCATGCTTTATAGCCATGGAAAGCTAATTTCCCAGATCAGTAACTTTTAAAAGCAATTCAATTTTGATTTCCCTAATGCTGATTTCCCAAAAGTTACCACAAAGCAATTAATTTTTATCTTTATTATATATTTTATTATTGTATCATTTTTATCTCTTTAGCATTTCAATCTAACCAGCAAAGAAATGAAATACACCATTGTGCAATACATCATTTTAGATCAATGATTGTATTTCCTTTCAGAAAAATAGGTAGTATCTTGGACAGAATGTTTGAACTATACAATATCTCTAAAGAAGACCAATTCTACAGGAAGAGTGTGCAGCTATTCACAATTATTAGGTGAAGAATGATGAGAAAATTGACAGCCATAGCAGAACCATAGATGATTAGAAATATCAGGAATACAAAAAGCTGTAACCCACGGATCTTCCCAAAAAACTATTTCCCTTCTCCTTAACATATTTAGCATGTGATATACCCATAAGAAGTTATATTATTTTAATAAATTTGGTAATATCTATCATATCCAAACTCTACTGATATTTACAGAAAAGTATTTGTGTGTGTGTGTGTGTGTAATATTTTACTAGCTGTGAATTTGGACACATTTTCTCCTTTTCTTTGTCTTCCTTCTGCCTTTATCTTTGTTTTCTTCTCAACATCAATGTGAGGGCGATCTGGCTGCTAAATGTATCACCCCATTCATCTCCAGGATTGATTCAACTGATCTGCCTGGCTAAGCAGGTATCCCCTTCCTCCATATGTGTCCCTCCCAAAGCTGCATGCTGGATGTAAGAGGACAGCCATCCCAGACAGAAGGAGGGTACCACTTCAGTTAAGGTTATACGATAGATGGATTCCCCTGCTAGAACCTCCAAACAAACTCAAGGCATCCATAAAGTTCTTCTTAGATTCATAGAATTGGGATTTTTTAAGCTGTATTAATTTCTGTCTTTAGCAGGCAGCTAAGAAAAATGGATCTAATTGTTTTTAAAAGTAACTAACTTTGGCTCAGTTATGATGAGGTACATTCTGGTAAAGAGACATTTCCTGAGAGTGAGTTCTAATATGGATCCAGAAATTCCCTGTTCCCAGGATTGACTCATATTGTATCCTGTAACATTATCAGGCCCTAATTCAATAGTATCATCCTGCTGTTATTTTTCCAAAAGATTTGCTCTAACATTGCATTTTTTTATATAACAGCCTGGACAGTTTTCTTAAAGATATAGTATATTTCAAATGAAATATACAATACAGTAAAAAGAATCAAACCCACATTGTTAGAACAATTTTCACCTGCTTTTAAAAACTCCCTTGTTGTGGAAAGATAGTTCAACTGGCGGTGTGAAGTCAACTGACCGTGCACTTTTCAGTGCATTACAACTTTGGTTGTAATTGTGTATGACTTGTTGAGGACTCTCAACCCCATTTAACACACCCATTCTTCTGAACAAATTCTGGAGGTTGTGAGTGGGGCAGTTCTTCTCTTTTGTATAAGAAACTTAGTCCGAGACTAAGTTTCTTAGTAGTTTAGTCTTTCAATTCTTTTTAAAGCATTGACATTTATATTTACTCTGGGAGAACACATGGTGTATCAGTATGTTGATGATTCATAGTTATACATCTCAACTCTGGTTGACTAGGCAATATTGTTTGGTTGCATGCCCAGTAAATTGACTTTTAAATATTTGGATGGGTGGAATCTGTTTCAACTCAACCCTAGCAAGAGAGAAGCCTCTGAGCATCTATCTTCTCTTCTCTTTTCTTTTCTTTTCTTTTCTTGTCTTCTCTTCTCTCTCTTTCTCTCTCTCCTGCTTCTTTGCACATCATCTGAAACATTAATATTTAAAACATTTATATAAGCACAAAGCTTACAGCAACTCTGAGTGCCTTCCAAAACCAAACCATAAGTGTTTAATGAGACATTCATTAAACAAGCATTTTAATGTTTTCAGGTTAGGTTTCCAAGACCCCTACCATCTTAGCCTTCTAAAAAGCTTTGAAAAAGTGCCTTTTCCTACAAGCATTGGGGGCTGTGTGAGGCCAGAAATGTTCTTTATGGATGTTTGCAGATGCACTGTAGTTTGGAGTGATAGGGTTAACTGGGTTGGTTTTTATTTTTATTTTTTTTACTATTTTTAAATAATATTTACTTTTTGTGGGGCACCCCCTTCAGAGTTATATTGTATAAGATGGGTGGCAAGATAAAGAAAATAAATACAACCAAATTGCATAGAGAAGTTGCATATTCTTTTATGCTGATATCTTCAATAGCAATAACACTTAGACTTCAGCATTCTCTACATTTTCTTTACAGAGCATTCTTTACATTTTCTTACAGCATTCTCTACATTTTCTTTACAGAGTTGGCATATTGCCCCCAAAAATCAAGAGCCATTCAAGATCTTTGATGTGATGCCCTAGTTAAAAATCCTTTGGATTAACCAAAATTTGAACTCTATAATTTACCAATCTATATCAAAGTTCTGCAGCCATTTTCAAGCCAAAGATACATTTGGATTTGGGTGACATATCATGTAGTATATTCTACAAATGAGAAGAGGGGAAAAATGAACTTAAAATAATTTAAAAGTTGTAAGCTGCCCAGAGGTGTTTGATACAAGATGGGTGACAAATAAATTTCATAAATACATAAACAAACAAACAAATAAATTTAATTCAATAAATACACTCCATAGACAATCATGGACCACTTAAGCAAAATCAACAATCACAAACTAACATTCATGTTAATTTGGAAGCTTTAAGAGTCTATCAGGTTTTGGGTCATTGATTTACACATTGTCCATCCAACAACTTTCTTGAAACTTTTCTCAGAGCATCTTTGACATCCTTATTTCTCAGGCTGTATATGAGAGGATTGAGTAAAGGGGGCAGGACTGTATACAAGAGAGAAAATATCTTATTGAAATCTCTCACTTCCTCTGTTTTTGGTATGAGATACACAATCACAATGGCTCCATAGAAAATAGAGACAACAATCAAATGAGATGAGCAAGTAGAAAAAGCTTTTTGTCTGCCTGTGGTAGATGGGATTTTCAGAATGGCAACAATAATATAAATATAGGAGATCAAAGTTGAAACAAAAGGAGGGAAAGTGATGATAAAAACCACAGTGAAAGTAACAAGCTTTACCAGAAATGTGTCACTGCAGGAGAGTTTCAGCAGTGGGAGAGCCTCACAAAAGAAATGGTCAATTTCATTTTGACCACAGAACTGTAATTGTAAAATCAAGCCCAAATACAGGGTGATGGCTAAAATACTATTGAGCCATGAGCCTGCTGCTAGTTGTATGCAGACTTTACTATTCATAAGAGTTGCATAATGTAAAGGCTTGCAAACAGCTAAGAAACGATCATAAGACATCACAGAGAGGAGATAACATTCTGTGCAAACCAGGAATGAACCAAAATAAAACTGTGTCATGCATCCTTTTACAGAGATGGTGTTGTCTCCAGTCAAGAGAGCAGCTATCATCCTGGGAAGAATGGCTGAACTATATATCATCTCCAAGCAGGCTAAATTTCCCAAAAAGAAGTACATTGGGGTGTGCAGGGATTGATCACACACAATTACAATAACAGTAAGGAAATTGGCCACCATAGTTGAAATGAAGATCACTAAAAATACAATGAAAAGGAAGATCTGCAGATGATGGAGCTCCCCAAATCCCAAAAGTATAAATTTAGTAATTTCAGTTTGGTTCCTCCACAGTGCATTCATTATAACATTTATAATGTCAATAGTACAAGGAGAATATTTGAAATAACTGGTATAATATTGTACATGTTACTCAGAAAATACAATAATATTATATATGTGTCAGTTGCTATCACAAAACAGACAGAGTAGCTGGAATTTAGAATGATAGTGTCAACCTCTAAAAATATTTGGAACAGAAATACATGCAGAAGATGAAACTTCCAAAATATCAAACTGAAAAATTCTGTAGTTATAATTTGTCTCTTGTGTACTATGTTTCTCATAATTAATATCTGAGGTTATGATTTAAACAATTTGAACATGAAGTACATAAATTCTGACATGCATATACAATTTTATATAGAATCTCTAATTTTAGATTACATGAATTTTTAGTGCTATTTTCTCAAAACTGGACGTGCATAGGTGAGCTCCATATCAAGTTCTATAATCCTCAAATGGCATGTGTAACATCTTAAGAGGCATCTGTATTCATCTCTTGAATACCTGATTTAACTAAATATATGTATAAATATTAATATTTTGAAGACTCTGGAAAAGAATTCCCTGTTTAATAAAATATGTTTTCAGTCACACATATGCTCACAGTTAATGAAAATATATCTGAATAAAATATGCATATAAAAACAGCAGGGTATTGATCTAGTTATGCACTATAAAAAATCAGCAATTTAAATATATATTTTAAATTATTTCACATCATAAATTGAATCCAGTTGTCTTTCCAAATCTATTAATCTAGAAATTAGAATTGAGTTCATAGATGTAGACTTTTCCACTCTCTCTTTCAGCTCCTATCTTTCCCTGTCCCCTATGTTGTGCAAAATGTTGTGATTGTATGCAGAGCCTCCTCTTCGGTTATTAGAATTTTAGTTTTTGTTCTATATTTCCTTTTGTTTTATATTTCTTCACTATGTAGGAACAGTGAAATTGCTATATACGCATTAAAATATATTTTCCAGTTTCAGTTCTGTTAATCAGCCTTTTTTCACAGCTAATATTTTAACAAGGTAACAGAGTTGGAAGGGACCTAGCAGGTCATCTAGTCTGACCCCCCTGCCCAAGCAGGAGACCCTACGTGTGCCTCTACCTAGGATTGAACTCACAACCTCCTGCTTGGGAGGCGAGAGCTCTACCTCTGAGCCAAACGGATGTTGTTTAAGAATGTAATAGTGAAGTTATTATATGAATTTACTGAACATTAGGCCTGCACATTTATTTCATTTATGTATTCTAAAAAATAATACATTCAGAATAGAGTTATCCTTTTAAAGGCAGACATGCATTCACATACACATACATTAATCATTTAGCTTCTTCATCCTGCTTGCTTGCTTTATCTTACAGCAATGTATTTAAAATGTATGTGTGTATGTATATATGCATGTGTATGTATGTATGTATGTATGTATATATGAAAGTATGTCCATATATACATACATACATACATACATACATACATACATAACATACATACAAATACATATTCATAGATTTTCAAGGATGAAGGTATGCTGGTCTTGTTGTATTTGGGTCTTTCCCCATGTAAGATTGAAATTGTCTTGGCAATGTTTCAGTGAGGTCTCACTTGCCATCTTCAGACTGGCGTCTGTCTAAAGATGGCGAGTGAGACCTCACCGAAACACTGCTAAGACAATCACAATCTTACACGGAAAAAGACCCAATACAACAAGAACAGCATGTGTTTGTGTGTGTGTGTGTTTTATTTATCAGCACAAATGTAACACACAGATACACACACACACACACGTAAATATCTTTTATTTACAGTATATATATATACTGTAAATAAAAGATTTCTTTAATAAACAGTTACCCCCTAAGAAGATTGAAAGAGAAGTTATTGCCTATGCTGAAAACGTAGATTATGTGAAAAAAATTGATGATAATTTCAGTTAAAATTTATGTTCTTTTTTAAAAATATACATTCTTTTTATCTTTTTAGTTTTTTTAATACATTTTTACTATATTGAAAAATTCTAAAGGATATGAAAGAGAGATAGTAGGAAAAGAGATGCATATACATAAATTTTGTGCCAAATGTAAGCAATGAAAATACTCTAATCATACCAATATCTAGAAAAATGCTATAAAAATAGCTTTATGTTATATTAATGGGCAAGATATAAGTATAAAATATCTATATACAAACAGCAAATGTTCAACAAAAAAAAAAATGACAAAATTCCTAAATTCAAAAATGGATGATTGTGGATTATGTTTGGTGGTGAAGTAAATGTAAGTAAATTTACATTTTAAATTTACATTTATAAAGTAAAAGTAAAGTAAATTTATTGACACGTCAAAAAATATCTTAAACAACATAAATGATGCATTTCTCTTTTTACAATACTTAGTAATCTTTGATTAAGTTAAAGATAAAGTAAGCAGTATTAACATCAAGATCCTTTTATTGGTGACTACAATCACTCATTCATGAGAAAGAAATCTAAGGACAACTAAACAAACAAATAATAAATCTGACTAATTTACTTAGATGTGTGAATCAAGTCAGTATCAACTTTATAACACAGACCGTAGGTTTCCCAGCTAAATCAAAATCATAATTAAGGAAGGCTAATTAAAAGTATTATGTGATACAGATATACAGATATACATATTAGGATACAATGACTTACTACATCTTATTCATCCAACAATAATTGATCTTCTGTTCTCCTTTCCTTATATCAATGTTTTTATTTTTTTTAAATGCCCCCTTGGGCAATAGTAAAAAGAAAAGTCTCAAGAGATTTTGATTAATGACTGAAGTGGGAATGTTCAACTCTGTTGAAATTTAAATTACATTTGAAGTAACATGATAGAGTGTGGTAATTGCCAAAATCCTCACTCAATATGTCATTTGGTTATTAACCTATTCTGTTACTAGCTATACCCGGTCACACGTTGCTGTGGCCCAGTCTGATTAAATGGCCAACCAATCTGTGTGTATATCTACACCTGCACACATACACACAACCACTGTATAACCCCCTACCTACCTACCTACCTGCCGTATTTTCCCTCTCTATCTATCCCCCTACCTACGTACCTACCTACCTACCTACCTACCTACCTACTGTATTTCTTCCTTTCTCCCTCTACCTACCTATCTACCTACCTACTGTATTTCTTCCTTTCTCCCTCTATCTACCTACCTACCTACCTACCTATCTATCCATCTACCTACCTATTTCCTACCTACCTACCTACCTACCGTATTTCTCCCTCTCTATCTATCCCTCTATCTATCTACCTACCTACTGTATTTTCCCTCTGTATCTATCCCTCTACCTACCCACCTACCTACTGTATTTCTCACTCTGTATCTATGCCTCTACCTACTTACCTGCCTACTGTATTTCTTCCTTTCTCCCTCTATCTACCTACCTACCGTATTTCTCCCTCTCTATCTATCCCTCTACCTACCTACATTCTGTATTTCTCCCTCTCTCTCTATTCCTCTACCTACCTACCTACTGTATTTCTCACTCTCTGTCTATCCCCCTGCCTACCTACCTACGTACTGTATTTCTCCCTATCTATCCCCCTACCTACTGTATTTCTCCCTCTCTATCTATTCCCCTATCTACCTACCTACCTACTATATTTTCTCCCTCTCTATCTATTCCCCTATCTACCTACCTACCTACTGTATTTCTCCCTCTCTATCTATCCACCTACCTACCTAACTACTGTATTTCTTCCTTTCTCCATCTACCTATCTACCTACCTACTGTATTTCTTCCTTTCTCCCTCTATCTACCTACCTACCTACCTACCTACCGTATTTCTCCCTCTATATCCTCTACCTACCTACCTACCTACCTACCTACATACATACCTATCTATCTACCTACCTACCTACATACATACCTACCTACCTACCTACCTACCTACCGTATTTCTCCCTCTCTATCTATCTCTCTATCTATCTACCTACCTACTGTATTTTCCCTCTCTATCTATCCCTCTACCTACCCACCTACCTACTGTATTTGTCACTCTGTTTATAATTAAGTGTAGGATAAAATAAATATTCAGTGCCAAAGCTGATGCATAAATTATATAATTCCAAAATCCAGAATATAATAATGAATAGATTTTTTTGTTTCTCTGTATTATATTTTAATAGTGATATATCAGAATATCAAAAGTATAATTACTTAAATTAAAACAAAAATACTATTTTATAATTGTTAAATACCTGAAATGGTATGTGGGAATGACCTAAGGACAACAGCTACAGACTAGACAACCACCACGCAAAGCATTATCTGAAGCAAGATTCTTTTTAATGTAACCTTACATTAAGGTTTCAGCTAGTATTTATGGCTATGCTGCATCTTGATTACCTTGAAAGGTTAAGTCCATGGTTGCAAGTTTGAATGTATTTCTCCTGTAGTATCATTTCACTTTCTGGAACATGAGGGATGATCCCTTCTGGAATGCTTCCCTTTCCATTTTCAAACTGATATATCTTTTGCATGAATGTTGCCTAATCTTCCTCTTGTCTTCCAAGGCCATTCCCACATATCATTAGAGGACTTAACTAGCTATCTTTATTTAAATATTTATGTGCCAAGTTAATCTGCCAATCTCAAAATGACACTAATAACACTATACTTGTGGTTGTTGCTGAAATAACTGAACACTTGGAATCATATTGTACAGACCATTCTTGTTTGAAAGACCACATCTTTAATTATTTCCAAATAACAAACAAAGTTTATATAATGATAGTTACCATTCAGTTGCTGCTTGATATTTTCTGTTGAACTCCTTATCTTATTCAGAATATATATGTATATGTATATATATAATATATATAAAGATGTAAACCAATCTGCCTATAAATAATTTCTTCTCGGCTTTTTGTTTTTATTTTTTTGATGCAGAAGAGTTTACTACCAATAAATAATATTATTTATTTAGATATGATAAAATTTAATCTAAAAGTATAAAATAGTGATACTTGAATAGTATTACTATCCAAGAATGTTGGTTTTTACTAAAGAGAAGTTAGATAGATATGCAGCCAACAGATATCTATTTTGAAAACAAACAAGTATAAATTGGATGGGAAACAAAAGGCAGATTAATATGGAAGTAAAATGTTACATTATCGTGCATTTTTCAAATGGAAAATCCCTTAATAACTTTGCATATCTAAGGCCTTTGTATCCTTAGAAAAATTAATGGACATATTTGACCAGAATATCTGAAAAATAGTTCTAACTTTGTTTTGCTGCATATGAAGTCAACAACTCATAAATATGAGTGATAAAAATAAAAAATAAATAAAACTGCCAAATATATGGCTGTTATAGCCTATTCATTTTATTGGCTAATTAGTTGTATCCAGAACTCCTAGACTGCCAGTTAAGGGTGATAAAAAAAATAAACAAATCCCAGTGATGTAATTAAAGCACCATGCATCAGCATTATTAAAAGCAGAAAGATAAATTGATGAAAAATAGATAATTTGTCCCCAAACTATTCTTAAAAGTTTATGGGAGAACTATAAAAAAATGGCATTCCTTCTTTTCATAATTATCTGATTCTGATAATCACAGTGTATGATCTGTCATTTAGGAAAGAGGAATTAATTGCCATTCAAAAAAATTTAAATCTCTAAAATGGGTGTTTTGTTTTATCCCAACAGTAAAGACACAGTAGATCCTGAATCTGTTGGCAAGCAATCTGTTTCTTTTCAGAGTTTTATAAATAACCAATATATTTTAAACTGCATTGTGAGATTCTTCCAGGATTTTCACAAAAACTAAATATAAATATGATGGATTATTCTCCCCCCCATTATGATTGTGCATTTTTTTAAAAATCAGATTGAATTTGAAATCATAAAATACTTTTAAAAAGGTTTTGACTTTGAATGTTGACTCACATAATTTGAATCTACTTTTGAATCCAGAATTTTGAGTCTCAAAAAAGATAAAGGGCTTGTTCAGGCAAACCCACAACATGAAACTTCTGGCTGGGTGAAAAACAATATGTACAGTACTTATTTTATTTATTTTATTTTATTAGATTTCTACACCGCCCTCTCCCCAAAGGGACTCAATGCACAGGAACTTAAAACCCACAATACAAATAATACAAAATCCTGCAAAATTTAAAATTACAATTAAATAGTTTAACCCGTGCTAAAAGAGAAAACAATATCTTCTATCAAGACTGATTTGTCTTTTTATCAAGAATTGTTAAGTCAGAAATCATGGTTCTTTTAAAAGTCATATTTTGAATACTGATAAGTCCCAGATCTGCCCAATATGGTAAAAGCCTTAAAATGCTCGTGGACACCAACCTTAGTACCATTAGATTTTAGGCTTCTCCTAAATTAAATGTTAGGTTTGAATTAAATATAAGACTAAATACTAGGTGCAGAATTAAGAACTGGACTTAATTATCATTTCTATTTAAACAACTCTTCTGGTCTTGCCTAGCCTGAAGCATGCTTTGAAAATACCATGCAACACATGTAGTGTGCATGTAGTGTGCCTAGTGTCTTAAAACACTAAATAGAAATAATCTGAGATACTAGAAAGGCTTCACAAAGGCTAGAGAAATTAATGGGGAACAATCTCACTAGTGTACCTTCTGGTGTCAAAATGGATATTTTGTGGACAATTACAGGTAGCCTTCAACTTGCAACTATTCATTTAGCAACTGCTTAAAATTGCAATGATGCTGGAAAAAGTGACTTACAACTTGGTCCTCACATTAACAACTATCATAGTGTCTCTGCGATAGCATGATCAAAATTTGGGTGCTTGGCAATCAACATATATTTAAGAAAGTTGCAGCATTTTAGGGTCATGTGATCAGCATTTGTGACTTTCCCAGCCAGATTCCAAAAAGCAAAGTCAATGGAAAAGGTTTATTTGCTTAATGACTGCATGCTTCATTTAACAACCATGGTAATTCCCTTAATAATAATGCCAACAAAGGTTGTAAGTTCAGACGTGACTCCCTTTATAGCTGCCTCACTTAGAAATGGAAGTTCCAATTGAGGTTCAAGGCAAAAACCACTTTTATGTGCACAATGGAAGCCATTTTAGGTCATTGCAAATAATATGGTCTCAGTATTATTCAACTAGTTGAAAGGATGACTGACTTTTAATGTAACATGAGAGCTAAATAAGTATTGTATTTTTACTGTTTAAAGCTATCCAGGTAATCCACTTATCTTTACATCTAGAGGTTCATCTTGTATGGTGGAAGAGAAAGAGATTCCCCAATGTTTTTTAGAGAGGGAAAGCAGCAAATTTAAGCAGAGTGAGATCAAATCAAACTTGTTCTCCTTGTATTGATGTTCAAGATAGTTGGGAAAAAGAGGGACAGGACTTCTCTCTCCTCCAAGGCAAGCAGAGGAAGCATTTATCAAGAGCACGATCCATAGAAAAGAGGATCCTGATAACTCTGCTTAAGGCTATTGCTTCCTCACTGGTAGCAGCATTGATCATAGGAGGGGAGTAAAGATGAAGCCTTTTTCCTCACCAGTAATCTGGCAATTAATATGTGGATATTTGTGCCAGGTAGATTTGTCTTCATTTCTACCATTCCTTTTCTGAGGCTTCATTGGCAGCATAGGTTCTCAAGTTCTCCTTGTCCTTTTTAGCCATGAGAAATGAGCCTATACCCTGGGTCACCCCTAGTCTTCTACAAGCAACTAATTATTAGATGCTGTGAGTATCCTTCTTTGGTTAAGAGGCAAGTTATAAATTCACCTAATAAATAATAATGAAACTCCTTCAGTTAATGGAAGGCTTCTGTTAGTAGAACAGGAAGGAGAATGACTTTCAGCAGTTTGCTCTCTCCATGGTAGCCCTCTCTCCATATTTGTTCCAGAGTTAGAACAGCCTTAAAATAATGTTTATGGGAAACAAGGGTGCAGAGGGATCCAAAATAATAACATGCTCCTTGTTATGCTGATGAAAGCCGCCCATCAGTGAAATTAATTGGCTTCTGGGCACCATCTGCATCTCAGGGAAGATCTCATTTCTTTCACCTACCCTGATGTGTAATGGCATCTTAAAACAAAATCTCGAAAGATCTAATAGATGTTCTGCAATGGCAATTCAGCTTGATCATTTGGGATAGTTAGGATAATAACATTGGAAGCCTCCCATAATAATAATTAAGGAAACCAAAACAGTATCAATTCAGAGATGCTGAAAGTGGCTGCATTTTAAGTGCACTTGCTTATTTTTCATATTTAAAATTGGAATTTTAATTGGACCACATTCAACATGACTTAATAGAAACAAAGGTGAGAGACATTCACAACTAGCTTTATAAGGTCCAGAATGAAACCAGAATCAGGATTTGTAGGGGAAAAAACAGCTCTATTCAACCAATTGCTTTTTCTGTCCTGATGTTGGATGACAAGTCTTCTTGCCATTTCTCTTCATTACTAATCTATGTAATCAACTCTGCAATTGGGAGACTCTTGCAAAGCCAGTTTTACCGATTTGATTTGTTACAACCTAAGCATGCTTAATTTTCTCCTGATTATAGTACATAATAGTCGCAGACAGATTTCTTTGTGTTTTTTCATGTGAGTGGTAATGTTTGGAGGATTTTTAAAATTATTATTATCTGAATGAAATAGCACCGTATATACATTTGTATCCAGATAACATCCACTCTCCTGAGGTTCTAAACAGCCCTTAAAATCTGGTTTTAGTTCCCATGCCTGGAATTAATATATTTGGGGAAGGGGGCAGTTATTAGGTATGTGCTTTATTGTCTGCTTTTAGTCCAGGCTGTTTCACTTTGTTTAAGTTTTAAATTATTTCACCTGTTATTGGATTTTGTAAGCTGCCCTGAGTCTGTCAGAATCAGTGGCTATAATACTTTGAATGAAAGAAATAATTAATATTGTCATGTGTTTTAGAGCAGGGGTCCCCAACCTTTTTTGCACCAGGGACCGGTTTCATTTAAAAAAAATTCTGGGGAC
>JAPKID020000131.1:0-21761 GCA_026931265.2 Tropidonophis doriae | reverse complement strand
AACCTGTCCATATCCTCGGTAGTAACAAAGTCAAACTCCTCCCAGAATGTTGTCTCAAGACAAGCCTCGGTCATCTCAGCTGGAACACCTGAAGTGGAGGGCAACTCGTTCCGAATCCGAGTGATTTTGTCCTGCAGATAGACTCCAAATTCCTCTGCTCGACCCTGCAATGGGGCTTCCTGCGGCCTCTGGTGAAGGAGGAAGCGAGTCATTTCGAACAGGGCGGCAGGGCGGTTATCTGCGGATGCAATAAGAGTGGCACAATACTCATGCTTGGCCACTCTTATTGTCACTAAGTAAAATATGGGCTCTCACTAGTGTTCAGTCGGATTCGGATCGGGAGGCTCTCCACCTCCTTTCTAGGCATCTCTTGTGGCGTTTCATCTCCCTCAGCCCCTCGGTAAACCATGGAGCCGCAAGGGCACAACTCGGTCCAAGGCCCCAGTGGCCGCACTATCCATGCAGCCACCAAGTCCTCAGTTTAGTCGCAGGACAGGGGCACAGGTATTGGCCCAAGCTCCCTCTGGAACCTTTTGGGATCCATCAGGCGCCTGGGGTGGAACCATCTAGATGTCTCCGGTTCCCCCTCACCACGGTGGGGTGTGGCGATTGGAAAGTCCAGTCGAAGGAGAGAGTGATCTGTCCATGACAAGGATAAACTGACTAAATCCCCGGTTCCAAGATCACTCCTCCATTGTCCAGA
This sequence comes from Tropidonophis doriae, assembly GCA_026931265.2. Classification (NCBI taxonomy): domain Eukaryota; kingdom Metazoa; phylum Chordata; class Lepidosauria; order Squamata; family Natricidae; genus Tropidonophis; species Tropidonophis doriae. The sequence goes on along the minus strand of JAPKID020000131.1, from coordinate 21,058 downwards.
GACAAAAACAAGATCCAGCGTATGTCCTCCAACGTGAATGGGGCCTTGCACTACTTGGTCCATGGCCGTCATGGAAGCCATGAACTCCCGGGCTGCCTCGGATGTCTCGCCTGCCGATGGCAAGTTGAAGCCCCCCACGACTAAAAGTCTGGGGGTCTCCACCACCATCTCGGCGATCACCTCGAGCAGCTCGGGCAGGGCTGCTGTTACATAGCGGGGAGCCAGGTATACAATCAGCAAGCCCAGCTGCCTCCCTAGGCCCCACTTCACGTAGAGGGACTCACACCCGGTCGTCTGAGGCACAGTGGTCTCCCTCGGCTCAAGACCGAGTGAAGAGTCCTATGAGTCTGCCCTGGCGGAGGAGGGAGACCTTGAGGAAGCAGAAAGTCTGGTTGGTGCCTGGGTCATGGAGCAGTGGGGAGGATCAGGGGAAGTTTGTCCCTGATGCTAGATTACACAGGGCTGAGAAAAGGAGGCAACAGTTAAGTAAGGCGAGCTCGGAGGCTGTTGAGTGGCCCCTCCCAAGAGAGTTTATAGGGAAGGCTTTGGGAGGGGCCATTTGCAGGAAACAACAGCTACAAATCCTCGTTGGAAATATCTGGTCATTCAAATCGTGTCTTCCAGTCTCTGAGTATAAACCTGCTACAGTATTTGTAACGTGAGTCTGGGCTCGCAGCCAAGGAGATAGTGGCAAGCAGCCAAGCGTGTGTGTGTCCGTCTGTGGGACAGAACAATAATGTATGTAGATTTGATATATTTAAGTATGTCTATGTAAAACATTAAGAGACAGGAATAAGTAATATATTATAATATATTATATAATATATATTGTGCTTGAAGATTGTTTCTGTTATACACCACTACCAATTACCCATAGATCATTTTTAATGCCAGAAATCCCAGCTTTATGGCAAAAATAAATAAAACAAATCACAATGGAGATTCCATAAACAAAATTGTACTTAAATATTTGTCCCCTCCAAAACATTGCTTTATCAAGTTGCTATCAAAACTGCTTTGGATTAACGTAGTGCCTTAGCTTTGCCATCACTCTCTCTCACCCGTACTTACCTCACAGGTTTTCTGTTATGAGGAAAATAAGAAAAGGAAAGTGTGTTGGATATGTTCTTTGCCTTGAGTTATCAATGTAAAAATAATAAAGGTGAGATACAAATAAATAAATATAAGAAAGCTGATTAGATGAATCAAATGATTTGATCATATATATTTTAGACTTTTTAAATGAAGGGGGTATGAAATATAACTTTGAAAGAGAATATGTCAAGTAGAAAAAGAATATTTTATTATGGAGTAAGCGTGCAATTAAACCTATATCTCTCCATCCCACTCACTCACCTAGGTTGAAATATGTTTAGCGCAAAAGAAATCTGCATCTTTCAACAGATTTGCTTGTTTCTGTGAGAATTGATGGTGGGAGAAAGAAAGGAAATAAGTTCTTCCACATAAGTGCTGTAAGTACATGCCCTTGCAGACTTACTGATGTTCCCATTGTCTGCATGGATAAAACCAGCCTTCATGATACAAAAATGATTCACTAGATGGGTTTTCTAATAAAAATCAGACCTCTAAACACTAGATGTGCTGACATGAGATTAAACAGGCATTGTTATTTTGAAAAGTATCATATTTGTTCATTGTTATAAACAGATAATCCATTCAGGTTCATGTTTGGAATATTTGCAATATATTTATTGTTTGCAATCATTTTATTTCTCTCTTCCCTAAGCAAAAAGTTGGAAACAAGATGCAATGTAACATCAACTACTATTATTAATAGTACAGCAGAAATTGCTCAGAACATGATCTTTGGAAGAAAGGCAGGATGGGAATTGTATAATCAATGGTAATAATAATCAAATCCACTTCATAGGCATAATGAAAGTAGTTTCTTCTGTTTTATTTATCATTAGTATTTAATTAGCTAAAATATGAGGTAGGCTAAATATTTATGAAAAGACTTCATAATCTCTTGGTCCCAAAATAATATTCTTTTTAAATGATAGGCCTAGAATGGCTGGATGTCTGGATTTTTAAGCTTGCCTTCTGTTCATTTCTGCCCACTGATGGACTCACCTTTGGTCTGACATTGTTTGCTATGCTTCCATCTTCTTTCACATTATCATATCTACCACTGGAATTTTCTATATCTCTTTGCTGCTATCTGGATTTTTCCAGCCTGTTATGGCAGTTCTACTGTGAGCCCAAATGATTTAAGAGAGAAGGAAAGAAGTGAGGTAAATTACTGTCACTTGTAAATCTTCCATACGCTCTGGAAATCTTTCCTGATACAGAACACAGATGAAATCTTCAGTTTTATCTGTTGTTCTTTGTTCTTTATACACCTTGTGTTTGCCATCTTAAGTCTAACCACATTCAAGTGTACACAACCTGGTGATGCCCAATAGGTGAATGGCCAGGGAAGCTCTGCTCCTTCTGGTGATGTCCTTGTAATATTATTTATGAGCAGGCATCTCACATATGGTGTGTCCATACATGTACCATATGAATGTCTACTGAGAAGTCTTCATGCATCCAAATATATAGGTTCTAGCTTCTGCATCCTCCTAAAGCATAATGACTTTGAACAGTTAGTACACAGTGAAGTACAGTTTTCACTACAGACACCCATTGGCTCATGTTCTTTTTTAAATGACATCATGGTGGACAAAATACATCACTGATGATGATGTATTGTAGAGAGTTTTGCCCTTTTTGAAATGAATACCTGAACAAGGCTTTTGCCTAATAGCATTATAAGTTAAAGGGATGTGGTAGCTCAGTGGCTAAGACACTAAATTTGTCAATCAGAAAGGTCGGCAGTTTGTTGGTTCGAACCACTAGCACCACATAATGTAGTGAGCTCCCATTACTTGTCCCAGTTTCTGCCAACCTAGCAGTTCAAAAGCATGTAAAAATGCAAGTACAAAAATAGAAATCACCTTTGGTGGGAAGGTAACAGTGTTCTGTGTGCCTTCAGCATTTAGTCATGCTGGCCACATGACAATAGAGACGTTTTCGGACAGCGCTGGCTCTTTGGCTTTGAAATGGAGATGAGCACTGCTCCCTAGAGTCAGGAACGACTAGCACATATGTGTGTGGGGAACCTTTACCTTACCTTATTACAAGTTAATATTGTGTTATAGAAATCAGCAAATAAAAAAGATGAAAGTGAATGTCTTCAAATAAATAAATAAATTCAAAGGGCTCCAGGGTCAAAGTTCAGATCCTGGAAAGCTTCTTTGTCCCTCAGAATGTTGAATGTCCCTCAGCTGTACAACTGAGAGGAACGATCAGTAGAATGGGAAATCTCATCTGAAATTTCATCATATGGAATTCACTTTAGATAAGCCCCTTAGCCTTATTTTGCAGGATAGGGATATTAAAGTTACAATTCTTGTCATAATTAAGCGGATCTTCAAACATCATGTTTTGTAAAGCAAAGCAAAAATATTCAACCATTTTAGTTCGCAAGATTTCTGCATGTTTCATTCTTAGCACTCTTTAAAATCTCAAAACACAACTCCAGCTAGAAATCAGACATTTCAGCCAACCACTTCAAGCATCTGATTGTATCTCTGCCCAACAAAACAACTCTATATCCTGTTATAATTATCTCCATTCTTCAATTTTTGTTCTTCACTGGACACAACATTTTGAAGAGCAGCAGCAAGTGCTGTAATTAAAATGTACACATCAAACTCCCCCTGAAGATGAATGAAAACATACCTCAAAGTCAAATGCAGAACAGAAATCTGCGTTAAAGGGATTTTGTACAATAAAGTTCCAAATGCCAAGGTTAATGTCTGCAAAGCTGAATGGTTTTTACATGTAGAACTGGAATGGAGCTGTGTTGTTTCACTGTATGTTTTGTACTTGTGCACAGTTGCTTTAAGGCTGCCCGATTCAGAATATCACAAAAATTAGAGATCGTCTGAGCTGTGATGCTTGCTTCAACCAATATCTAGAATAGATTTCCAAATGTGTTTTTTTTAAAGGATGGAAATCAAGCACTGTAATTCTGGATTTTACATCAGTTGTGGAAGGATGGTTTTAATTACTCCACAGGGTTGCTGTACTGGTTGTCAGACTCCCTAATAAGCAGCTGGCTTTGTGCTCCCACCCACTGGGAGACTGTCAGTCAAAGCTTGTAGCAGTTATATAGCAATGAGAAGCTCAGTTAAGATCCATATGTAGCAAATTGAGACACCTCTCACAGAGGTTCTGTATTATATACAGCATTACTGATTTGTCTTAGCCACAGTTGAACAAAAGAGGCAGAGGAAAACAAGAAGAGGCACATCAAGAACCATCGACGCTTACCAGCACACGGCTGCTTTCAACATCATGAACAGCTCTCTGGATGAACCTCTCCATTATGCAGGGGGCTACCAACCCGGGGACTCCAAGGAATGGAAGGTGATCATCCCAGCTTTCTTGGGGGTGATTTGCCTGGCAGGCTTTGCTGGGAATGTGTGTGTAATTGGAATCTTAATGTACAATACAAAGAAAGGGAAGCCTTCGATGATTCATTCTTTGATCTTCAACCTCAGCCTGGCAGATCTGCTCCTCGTTCTTTTTGTCCTGCCCTTCAGGGCAGCGGCTTATTCTCAACGAGACTGGTACTTGGGCTGGTTTCTTTGCAAAGCCTCTGACTGGTTCCAACAAGCTTGCATGACAGTGAAGAGTCTAACTATTGCGGTGGTGGCCAAGACATGCTTCATGTATGCAAATAACCCAGCGAAACAAGTGAATATTAAATGGCACGCCATCTGTGCAGTGCTGATGGTTATTTGGCTGGTCGCCTTGGGAATCCCACTACCTTTGTGGTTCTTCAACAGCCTTTGGGAGCCAGAGATAGGCTCATCTTCGTGCATTGTGATTATTCCAGCCCAAGCTCATGAGTTTATGTCAGCCTTTGTCAAATTGTATCCCTTTCTGGTATTCTGTGCCCCTCTCACCTTTGCTTTCTTTTATTTCTGGAGAGCGTATAGTAGATGCCAGAGGAGGGGGACCAAGACTCAAAACCTAAGGAATCAGATTCGATCCAGGTGTTTGACAATGATGCTTCTGAGCATTACCATTACTTCTGCTGTGATGTGGTTTCCTGATTGGATATCTTGGTTCTGGCTCTGGCACCAGAAGAAGGATGGACCTGCTCCCCCACAAGGTTTCATGGCCACTACCCAGCTTTTGATGTTTGCCATCTCTTCAGCAAATCCTGTTATCTTTGTCCTCATGTCTGAAGAATTCAGAGAGGGTTTTAAAGGTCTATGGAAATGGTTTACACTGGAAAAGCCTCTACCTCCTACAGAAGATCTGGAGGAAGCAGCAGTTGATAACTTAGAGGGAATCCCGAGCAATGCTCCTTCGCCAGAGGCAATGACTCCTAATCAAGAGGAAGAGCCCCCTTCTGTACCTGCTACCTCAGAAGACTTGGAGATGCCCGCTTTGCCAGATGTTGAGCAATTCTGGCATGACAGGGAAGCTCTTCCTGATGCTCAAGACAATGATCCTGTTCCTTGGGAAAATGAAGGACGAGAGATATCAGGTTGTGATCAACCAAAGTGCAATTAGGAAGCTGGATACCAAATTTTACTAGGTTGGATTCAGGCAGTCATGTTTAGGGTAGATTCACTAAAATCATGGGATGTTTCTTGGATAACTTTAAAAATCGATTAATGTTAATGGATCTCATTCTAAGATACTTAAATCTGATTACAACACTAGATTTCTTATTACTTAGGTGATGTTTAACTGGCAGTTGTAGAATGTAGAAATTATTTTCATGACTGTACTTAGTTTTTGTCTTTTCATGTGTCTCATTTGGAAGTTACTTCTTCAATTATTGTGTGGTGCAGATACAGCTGTCATTCTCATTACTCTGCTGTTAAGAGTTTATTATTTTAAAATTACATTGCACTTCTGGATGTTAATTTAAAGTTTCAGAATATTTTTAAAAAACAGTTGTTTAATTTGCAAAGTAATATTGCTTACGAGCTGGTTCTATGTGATCTATGTTTAAACTTTAAGCATTTGAACAAAAAATTGCAAAGGAAAAGGTATAATTTGATTTTCAATAGTGAGAATATTCATTATAGATTTTATCAGTACTACAAAAAATGTATATTAAATATGCTGAAAGAAAAGGTGGATCGTTGTTATATTAACTGATAACTTTTCAAATTGAGTTTTTCTATTGCTGTACCTCAGTAATTGAACTGAATTTATATTTCAGTGTTCCAAGGAAGTCATTAAGACCATTTAGTAACATAAAGGTTGTAGCTGGCAATATTCTATTAATGTTTTAGTCCTATCAAATTAGGCAATTTAGAAGCGCCCCCCCTCCCCCCGGCTGTAACAGTTACCAATGTATAGAAAATATATTGACTGTATGCTGTTGGCATTTTCATCTGTTTTTATAACTTTTGGAACAAGTTAATTGATACAGGTTATTATTCAGATGTAACAAGCTGTGATATGCCTGTTTGTGATTTAGCAAGCCTTATTATGTCCAACCACATACATACAATACAGGTTGTCTCTTTCATAATTTGGAAAATAATTAAATGAAGAGCAGGTGGTTGCTAAAGACATCAATTCCACCAGCAAGCATCTTAGAAATCACTTGCCCTTTCGATTTATGGTCAACTCTGGGTAGAGGGTGGAATCTTTGGCCATTTTTAACATTATCCAGTGTTTCTAAATCTCCATTAGTACTAAAAATGTGAGAAAGAACAGTAATCTGTAGCATCCAAACACAATATTTGTCCTGTGCTCTATCCAGCTATTGAACTACTGCATTGCTCTAGCAGCTTGTGAGTGTGCATGCGGCAATAGCAGCAGTGCATTTGCCACTAAAGCTTTTTTTTAACTAGATAAAAGTTTGGTAAGAATGTGCCCAGTAACAGACACACACAAGGAACCCTGGGAAAAAAAAGCTCTTTGGCATTTTCCGTGACACAACAGATGAAACAGCTCTTGCCTCATGTGCCATTTTTGACTTGTGAAAGAAAGAAAAAATACTGCTATGCCAAGAAGTAAACTAGATTGAACAGCATGTCAGTTAAGACAACTTCCAGACACACAGGTATGCATATTTATTTCATTTTGGACAAAACTCCCCCCCCCTTACCCCAAGGAAACTCTTACCTTAATATTCTGATTTCACCTGTGTTGGTCATTTATTTGCACAAAGCATTGTAATTCAAGATGCTAAATTTGAATAGCCACCACATGCTTGTGTTATACTTTGAAATGCATTTTCTACACAAATGTCATGGAATCACAGTAACAATTTTTTGTCTTCATTTATTTTCTATTTTAGAGATAATATTACCCAATTCTGCCTTAATTTAACTTTAATCTATGAGAATTAATTGTATTGTATACTATGTCCCCACTATTTATATTGGATTTTTTTGGGCCAATACAATATTACAGTCAGGCTGGTTAGAATTTTTTATGAGATAAGAAAACTATGGTCAACCAATTGAACTGTTATAGAAATTACATAAACACATTAACTCATGTATAAGCCCATCCAAAGATAAGCTCACCCTTGAATTTTTAACCAAAATGCCATGAAAAATATACCACCGAGATAAGCTGACCCACATTTTTCATGGCACTCTGGTTAAAATTATTTGAGGGTTTGCTTAGCCAGGAGTACTACAATACACACAGAAGGGCAAGTCCATCTGTAGATAAGCTGCACCAATTTTTATGCTTTATTTTAGCATTTAAATTCTTGAATATTTTCCAAGTTATATGGTTTTAATATTTTAAAATATTTTCTTCTAAGACTATAAATTTGCATTGAGATGCATCTAAACTAATTAGAGAGAAAAAATGCATATCATTTTGAGAGCATATTATAGAATAAGTGAAAAATGATAAACAGCTCATTAGAAGCAGACGTTGATGTAATGCAAATTATGTATTGTTCCATCTGTGAAATTCACGATATAAATGGATTCTGATTAATTTTGTATTCAAGAGATTTAGTTAAATTAAATTACAATTTTGAACTATTTGAATTTCTTCCGTTGTCCAGGCCCCAAGATAGTTTGAATTGGCACTTCGAACTAACACTGAAATTAGTGGAGCTGGTAACAAAACAGTTCTATTCACCAACAAATGACTTCCTGTTGGAACTCTAGATGCTGTTTTGTATCAAGTATTTTTCAAATATAGTCCAATATTTTGCAAATAAAGTATCACCATCTTCAGAAATAGACCTAGTTCTAATCTAAGCAATTATAGTCTAACCAAAAGTACAGCCTAACTATCCTGGAATATTGACACTGTCCACAAACAATTCTTGAGTGTTTACAGGATTCCTTTTAGAGGTGCAATGGCGCTCAAAACATGCAGGACTCTTCAACAATATAAATGTTGTATTGTTGAATACAAATACAAAGAGAATTGTGTGTGGTTGTTAGTGAATATCTTCTGACATCCAACTTACTATTGATCTCAGACAGAAAATTAAAATGGAGTAGAGAGGAGCGAAAGCAAAGCCAAAAAGAAAAAAGAAAAAAAGAGAGATGAGGGTGATTTTATTGAATGACATCCACTACCAAACATGTGGATAATTTCCATCAATTATTTTCTAAAGTATTGTGGAGCACTATGGGGGACAAAAAACATTGAAGATAAACGGCAAAATGGTGAAATGCTCAGCAATTGTTTTCTAAAACTACTGTTCGGGAAGCACTAAAAAGATCAAGAAGCATATTTCCAAAATTCATTCTGGTTAGAAATATGAGAATATTGGTTATTTGTACCAAAAGTCATAAGGATGGCTAGCCAAATCCAAAGGACACATGCTGCCAACCCATATATAAATATAAAAAGAGGTCTCAAGGATTCATCAACTGTTTTAAAATGTTCAGAGACAACATTAAATAGAAAGCTTTACAGCTATGCTATTAATTATTAACATAAGGATTACATGAACTGTAAAGCAAAAAATGAATGTGTGTGTGTGTGTATTCACAGCAGTTTCAATTATAACTGATTTCCTCTACTTTAATGGAATTTTGGGTGATTATATAATTATATCTTTAGAATGTAACACACAATTACTAATATGTACAATGCATATATAAAAAGGGTTGGTTTATTGTCGTTCAAATACATAAACTGAACAATCCCAACATTTCAAAATTAAACTATAGAAACACAAGTTTAACATTCAAAACAGAAACATAGTTTACAAGAAATATCCAGAAAAAAATCCGTATTCTAATCCAAAGCAGATAAGAGACATTTTAATAGTAAATAAAAATGTTTTTGTACAACCATGCTGTCCTGGCAATTTTTTTTACCCCTGTGTATTTTCATTTCAGAGCAAAACATTACCAAACTACCAGGCAAAGCCACTTGATTGTGCCTAACTGGGGGCGCAGGTAGGGAGTGGTGTGAAGGGGGGGGGGAGAGGGACAGGGGAGAGAGCAGCCAATCAAGGCAGGCTTGTTAACTAGGTCAAATAGTGTTTATATAATTTGGTCGCTGCACTTTTATTTCTCTCATGCTGCATTGGACAGTTAGTTCTGATTTATGCAGGAAAAGTCACACGACTAAAAGATTAGGCCCTATCTTTCCAGGTTCACCGAAGGGCATTATCTCACTATGGTCTTCTGCACTCAATAGATTAATCCTCAGAGTGCATAACCTTAGCTCTCCCATTAGGACATGTGGGGTATTTTTACAGTTTTCAACTTTAAGTCATATGTCAATCTTCCCATGGCTTTAACATGTAACACTATCAGCAAGAACACTTCCAAATGCTACCAATATCCAAGCCTTGTACAAATTGATATTGTATTGTTCTAGGATTGAAAAATCACTGGAAAATAGTTGCATGGTTAGAATATTTGTCAGTCATACAACAAAGAGAAAAAGCATAAATAATGCAAATATTCTCTCTGTACAGAGACTGCTTAATGTTCATAAATGTTGCTTCCTGGATGGTTTTGCAATAGGTTCATGGTAATGCATATGACTAGACCTGACAGATGGCTCATGCAAGTTTCTTGATTTAACGTAAACCTTTTGCTCAAGAATATTTTAATTATTTTGTTGTTCGCCTTGTAGGTTCTGAAGCTGTAGGAGGTGGAGGGGGACCTCTACGATCTAAGTCATCAACATAGGATACAATGAGTTTTCGCCTTTCCTCTGGCACACAGTCTAGTACCAGATAACGTTTGTCATTCTGTAATATCTTTTCTATATCTTTCAGGTGTTGGTCAGATTCCTGGATTAATTTTTTGGATCTGCAATTAAGTATAAAGAGTATCATTATCATCAAATGAGTGGACGTTACACAAATGAACTAGAGTTTTGGTAATAATACTCATAGATAAGCATCCAATTAACAAGGCTAGAAACCAGGAAACTGTATTCTACTCCCACCTTAGACATGCAAGCCAACTGAGCAACTCAGGTTTGAGAGTTATAAGGTTTAAAATTAGCACTAATTTAAGATGTAAAAATGTAAATAGGGAAATGAGGTGCAGTTTGTAACCAAACAACACTCTAGGAAACATCACCAAGTGGTAGTCCAGGATAATTTTTAGGATCAAATTGATCTCATTAATATTTAGGCAGTATTTTTAGAACTGATGATCTAATTCAGTGGTCACATATAAAGTATCTGCCTTTCCTCTTCTATTAAGAAATAAATCCATATCATGCTCAATATATATTCCTAAACTTTTGTATAATTAAAAGTGATTTAGTCCCCACAATACACACATAAATTTCCTTGTGTTTCAAATAAAGTATTCAATTCAATTTTCAGAAATATCAATGTTAAACACTATCAATAGTGAATCACTATCACTAATTCATAATCTGGTACATCTATAATTTTTGGAAAAGAGGATAAATCAAAAGCCCTGTTCCCAAAAACTACAATATCAACTAAGTATAATCCCATGTTAGTCATTTAAGATAAAAACAATACAGAAATGAAGAAAGCCATTCGTGTACTGTTTCTTATAACATACCTGTATGTTATAAATTTGGTCTCTTTCAAAAGTGTTCTGAAATCAGCTTTGGCTGTAATATATTTGTCTCTGATATATTCTTCAAACTCCCTTTGCTTTTTCTGCATTTGAAGAAATAGAAATAATTACTAGAAATTTCTGCCATATTATATTTTTTTTCTTGAGGAAAAAACATACAAAGAGGAGGTTGTTATATTTACTTTTAAACAGTAAGATAAAAAGCCAGGGCAAACCAGTACAAGTTTCTTACTCTGTCACTGGAAGAGAATTTAATGCACCTCGGATCTTCTTTAATTATCTTCTTTACTTCTTTCCATGTTGAAGTTAAAGTAATCTTTGAAAGGAAAAAAACAGAAAATTGCAGGTTTAATAAATGAAGTATCTAAATTTTAAGTGTACAGGACCATGAATAAAGGGCTATCTGCAATTTAAAACAGCTGCATCCCCATCTACCTGCAATCACAAACCTGTCATGCATCCCAGGAAAAGGCATGACTCTTTTAAAAAGTTGTGAATAGGCACTACACTCGTTCCAAGTTCTTTTAGACTTAAGTCTGAACTAGCACTAGTCAGGGACTAATGAATACTGATTATGGTGTCACAATAATAGAATATTTAAATAGTGCAAGATACAAGAACTCCCTGTTATGCAAAGCCAGCTTCCACTGCATGGCTTTTACAGACATAGATGTGCTGCCTATTTTATTACCCAATGTTCCCTTTCTATATATCCTCACTCCTTCATTGATGGAAAAACATAGATGGTTCTATTTCATTCAGGAAGAAATTACAGAAGGTACTAATGGAGCTCACAAATCTATGAATCTGGTAAGTTGCATGTTGAGCTGAATTTTTTTTTACTGTCCAAACCTTTTTAAAAGGATGATAATCTGGGATTATTCATTAACAGTATTTAAAATAAATAAAATGTGAGGCATTTACCTTGATACTATTTATATTAGTATATGCCACTGCACCTATTGGTAAGTTGTTTTAAGTATAGCGATACATACAGGATCAAATCTATTCCCTCTCTTGCCAGTGATTGGTTCATACATTCCTGAGATCTCCAGCCCTTAAAACACTAAAAGGGAACAAAAAAATGTTTACACAAATCCCTCAACTACCTTTTTCCTATGGTTTAGCTCTAGAAGTAGAAGTGCAGTATAGGCTTGTTCTAATCTATCAGCAATGGTTTCCAGATTTTGTGAATCTTAAAATAATGGTTAATTGGAAGACACTAATTTCTCTGAAGAATAATGTCATTAAGATAAAAACATAAATTGAGCTAAGGAACCACAAAATTATGACATTAACATTGGGGGAAAATATAAGACGTATTAGCCTTACTGATGAAGTTTCATCTAGAAGTTGCCGGAAATGTTCTTTTTTCTTCTTTGTAAGTGCCTCAATGTGTTCATTAAAAAGTTTTTCCTTCTCTTCTCTTTCCAAAAGGGAGCCAGATTCCCAACGATGATCTTTTCTGAGTGTTCGTCTTGTATCAGACCATGATACATCTGAAGATCGTACCTAGCACAGTAAAAAAAATATTTCATTACCATATACTGAAAAGTGCTGATACTATATACTAAAGCAACAGCTAATCTAGATTTGTCCCCCATGCTATACAATTGAGGAATCCATGTTCACACCAGTGTTGTCAGCACTTCAAAAATTACTTTCAGTTAAAATTAAACAATCAATTTTAATACAAAGAACCCTCACCATATCAGATAAGAGCGCTTTGAAATTCTGGATAGCCTCTTCTCGTTTGTGCTGTTCTCGTTCTCTATCAATCTCTTTTGTCTGCTCTGAACGAGCTTTTTGAACTTCTCTCTCTCGTTCACGCAAGCTTGCCTCAATTCGTGCTTGTCTTTCCAGTTCCTTTTCTTTTTCAGAGTCTACATTCTGAAATACAATCCAAAGCACACATACTGCATTTATATTAGGCTAATAGATAAAAGTACTAACAAAAGTAAATTCGAGCAAAAAACCCAATATACTTAAAGTATGATGCACAATGACAGAATCATATTTGTGTTGCATCTTCTACAATCTTTTTCTGACTTAAAAAAGAGAAAATATACAAAAAAAGAAAATTTAAAAATACCCTAACATTAATATACTAAATTGATACAAATATATCAAATATTCATTAAATCATATAATCATCATCATCATCATCATCATAATGTTTTACCCTTTCAGAATGCATTCTTTCATTTGAAATTGTTATTTGTTCTAGCAAAAATAAGATAAAAGCACTAGTCTTGAGAATACAAACAATGCTGACCACTAATCAATTGATTTCTAAAAACAGCATTTCACAAAACAGTACTTCAAATTCTATACCAATTGATCCAACAGTGAAATACTGAAAAAAAAGGAAACAGCGTTCTCACTGGAATACATACTTTGGCTATTTTTTCAATATATTGCTTAAAAAGATCCTCTCTTTGCGAAGAGCTATCCACGGCTTTGTAGCGAGGGTCAGTCTCTACTTTGTCCTTCACTTTACTCCAGCGAGACTGACTGTCCAAGTGGTGATTAGATAACAGTTCAAAGAAGTCCATTTTAATCTATAATTTCAATTAAAAGACAAAAGAAAAAGGAGAGGAAAATAAAGTCACTTTGTTTCCAAATATTCCAAAAAATTTTAAAAAGCAACAAACTTACCGCAATGAAAAATTAGTTTAATTAGAAGATGAGTCATTAGAGTTTTAAGGAACAGAAGTAATGGCTATGTTTACATGTATGTCAGAGAACTGCTTCAATACTAGAATATTTTGTTAACAAGTTTATACTATGCTGATATACCTTACTATTCTGTATTAGCACTGGTATAGTAAGTGCGCAAAGAAGCCAAGCTGTGAAGACAGGCCTGGCTAATCTATATAATTACTGAACTAGGTCATATATGTGCATACTAAGAATAAATACATATAGCAACTTTCTGTAATCTGGATATCATTTGGATAGGTAAGAGTTAGAACGTGCACAATTTTCTAGTCACTGCTGAGAACTGCAACAGTTTAACTATAATTTGGGTAACTGTATTAACTATAGAAGATAACTATCTTAATCTGGAAGGTGCATATATTGGGGAAGGCTGATATAAATAAATTATGTAATGAAAATATATAGATAAATATTATTGTGCATTTTTCCTTTTAAGGAAATACAGGGAATGCTGCCGTATCCACACTTGTACTGAGTTTCCTAGAATACATGGATGGGCAAACAGTACTTCTGAATACCAGCTATTATTTCACAGAAGCAATATTTGATGGGATATATAGCCTATAGCTGTATTAGTACATTTTTAAATACTGCATTCACCAAGTTTCTGGTTTAGGAGTAAAGCATCAACATTTATATATGTGCAATAAAATCAGTAAGTTAATCTTTCATGGACATTAGGGATAATAGAAGCTGAAGATTTAGTTTAAAAATCTGTTCAACGGTTACAGTTAAAATTTCACTGAAATCTAATAAAACAATATGTGGCTGACTGAAGATTAAAACAAAGAACATAGGTATATTTCTATTGCATTAGAATTTGATAATCAAATATTTGCTTTAATATGGATGCCATAATTTTTAAAGAAAATATGGGTAAATTATGACACCTTCTTTAATTGGTAAATAACTAGCATAAAATAATTATTTTGCAAACAAAATATAGGTTTTCTTCTTTCCTATCCCACACTCTTTTAAGAATTCAAAGGATTTTCTTCAACAGAGATGCTTGCAAAATCTTAGGGTCTATGTATGTATGTATATATGCATATATCTATCTATACACCCATGCACCAAACATAAGTTACACAATGGATGCTTCTGATATATCTATGCTAACTCAGCTTTGCATTATAATCTATCTAAATCAATAAATTATGGATGCAGGAATTTTAACTGCAGTAGAGCAAAAAAATTCTTTTTTAGTGCATTGCAATTCATATAGTTCCTAATCACACAAATAGCTTATTCACACATAATAAAAACAATGATCCATGGGACAGAGCTTTTTAGTGAGCTCAGTCATTTTATCCTGTTAATTAGCAACGGTCACCTTTTAGAACATTTACACATTTTTGGTACAAGGGAGAAAAGATTTTACCCTAGCCTCTACTTTCAATGAATTAGCCTGACTAGACTATGCCATTTCTAAGTCTCCTATACATCCAGAATTATACAGGGATATAATGATAAAGGTAAATTCCATTTTTAATGTGCTGTAATAATTTTCCTCACTGTAGTATCCTCTAGATTTACTGGGCTTTAATTTCCAATATTCTCAACCATGCTGACTAGGAATGCTGAAACTGTAGTCCAGTACATCCAGAAGCGCAAGGCTGGGAAAAGGCACATTAAGAAAACCAAATCTTGTGTGCTTATTATTACCGCTTCATTCACCTTTGCTGGTCAATTATTTGAGATTCCTTTTATCATTAGTTATAATGTCTGCATAAAGGGCATAACGCCAATAGTCTGTTGATATTCCTCAATATTGACATTTGGTTATTGGCATAGTATCCTCACATACAAGTACATCAATGAATTTTTTGCAGTAGAAAATCAAATTAAAGAAGAAAATAAATGCCTTGTATATAGCAATTTGGTAAATCGTCCATCAATCGTGGAAGCATATAATATAATTTAGAAGATTTGCAGCATCCTTATTTTTTTTTATGTGGCTTGGGTCCAGAGATATCTTGGTTTTTTGTGTTAGGCAATTTTATTTACTGTTCTTGATTTCACTGTCCTACTATAGCATTGGGAGTCTATCACACACAATTGGAAAGGATCCCTTGATCCCCAGATTGGGTTTTTAGAGAGCAGATAGTGCTATAGTAGGAGGGAGAGACCAGGAAAGTGTTGTATCAGCAAAGTTCCACTCTTCTCTCTCTGGATCCAACACAATATCTATTATTTCAAAGTTGAAAAACATATAAGTAGTATTGAAATATAAAGCTTTCTAAGCCAGATGTAAGAAAATTACAGTTCTGCCCTATCTTTAAAATAAGGATAATTGAACAGGCACACTCATGAATAAATGCTACTTCTCTTATTTCTTCTTATGTTACCTCCTGAACTTAATGTCAGTAGTCAAATCAAAATAAAATTGGGAGATCATTTTAGAAAGACTTGGGATATTACAACTATAAAGTAAATCTTGTCCATCATTCACCCAGCATGTATTCCTGTTTCTATAGAAACAGAAGCTCTCATCTCCTAGCCATAATATTTTTGTGACCCTACTCCAAAAGAGAGGGAATAAAAGGGTCAAAAGCAGCTGCAGTATTCAGATCTAATAAAGGAAATCAATTCTGACAACTAATATTTTAATTTAGTATCATTGCTGAAAGCTCACAAAATTTGTAGTTTTCTACCAAAGCTGTTCCATTTTACGATTAAAAGAAGAGCAAAGCACAAATCACACACAGATATACACATTCCTCCTTGAGGAAGAAAAGTAAAATATTTCAAATCAAAAGGACAGGCTATGAAATTGTTTAGGCAGGTATTAATCTGATAATCCTCTGAAGTAATTCCTTATTTTAAATAAGAGTAAGGCTCACCCCAGCATAATGGGATGGGTATAATAATGAAGAGGCTGATGCAATCTTTGCTTACTCCACTTTAAATCCTTGTTTGTTGGAAAGGCAAAGACGTTTCTATGATATGTAGTGAGCACCTGATTGCTGCTACCTCCCACTCCATAAGCAGTGTGCAGGTCTTCTTTCATATTATCCAAATCCTATGCTTAAGCAATAGACGCTTTCAATGGAACATCTTTTTCAACATAAAAATCTGTCTGCATGATATACTATTTTCTTTCTTTCACCTTTAATGATTTTCTTTAATTTGAAGATTCTCTAGGAAACAGAATTGGAAAATGCTGATAAGCAATTAATCAAAGTGTGCTGTTTCCAATCCTTACTTTAAAGGGTTCATGGAGAAATCATGCAATAAAATTCTTTTCTGATAAACTGGCTGAGAAAGCTTCACAACATTGTGGGGCACATTTCTTGTTAACATTTAGCTATTCTTTGTAAAATAAGAAAAGCAAGGCAGAAAATACTGTTGTGTATTTAGAAAGACTTGGGGTTTTTTGTTTTTTTGGGGGGGCAGATTACACATTCTGGGTACAACTCTCATCACTTCACAAGGAAAAAAACTGAAAAAAATGTAAAGTACCGGAACTGCGGGAGGCTAAAGTCACCACACAGAGATACCAATTCTTTCCTCACTAGGGAATCCCATAATACTTTGCGTGTCAGTGATTGACAGCTGTCAGACTGAACTGATTGACAGGCCGCACAGCACAAAACTGTAAAATCTATCCACTTGTTACAAAACAGAATACATAAAATGGTTACAAGAGGTTTTGGGAGAAAAGAAATAATTAGTTTCAAATACAAAGATAAATGCAATATTTAACACAAAATATTACTGATGTTGTTCATGCAATATTTAAGTATTTATTGATGATCATGGCTAAGATGCAACAGTATTTTTTAAACTATAACTATAGAATAAAACAAACTATAGTTTAGGTTGAGGTTTCAGATTTCACATATTCACCTCTAGACAGCCGATGAAGACTAACTAATTGCTATATCTAGCACTGGCCAAAGGACTGATCACTGGGCATTCCTGTTTTCGTGCTTTCCACCCACCTGAAGTTCTCTAGGTATACCCTCCATACACAAGAGGGCTCCCCAACTCTTCAGATCAGAGTGAGGGGAGTACAAGAGGAAAAAAGAATCCATTGATGGACACTGATACCACCATATCAACAAAGTAAAAATATTATTATTTTTATAAAGTAAATTGTGACTAAATCCAATAGGGTTTATTCCTAGATATGTGAATATATGGCAATGTATCAGGAAATTTTCCATTTGAATCTCTTATCTTCCATTAACTAAACCACAACGCCTTAAGCTAGTCATTCTTACTTCACGTTCCTTATTTGCAATATCTTAACAGTACTTACATATCCACTTATAAGGGTGAACTGCAATACGATGTATAGAGCACTTCTGAACAGTAGGTACAGCAGGAATAACAATTACAGTAATAGCAGCAAATTAAGAGAATGAACTATAACTGAAATTTATTTAAGACCTATAAGAAAATTCTTATTTTTTAAAAAAAAAGTCAAAAACAGAATATGTATCATTTTAACTTACGAAATGTTTAAGAATGACAGCTTTTGCATGATATATCACATGTCTTTTTGTTACCAGGAACTAATATTGATTTCGATTAAAGGTTAGTTAGTTTTGTTTTCCTTAATTCATCCAGTTAGCTGGGGTTCTAAAGAAAACTTCTATACATTTTAATGTTAATTCTGTTGAAAACATTCATGCATCTGCCTTCCCCAGTGATATGCACTTTGTCACTTCAAGTGACAGTGCAGACAAATGACATTTGGAATTCATTAATTTTTGATAGGTGACCTTTACTTTTGATAACTAGCCAAACTAAAACGTATTTAGTGGATAAAAAAAACCCCACCAACAACAGTAAAATATTAGCATTTAGGCAGAATGCCATTTAAAATCTGCCCACAAGGAGGTTTCAGAATCTGATACACAGAACTAAAGATTTGGTTAGCAATAGTTTGATTAGCAAGATGTGTCTTTACCTCCAGTAATTTAAAACTAAGTTCTTGATTCTGGAAGAAGGGGGCAAAATATTACATCTTCTAGAAAATGTTGTTCTTCTGAGTTTGGGTGCAAAATTCTGAGGCCAAAAGACAGAAGAAAGTAGTGGGAATGGGACTTCCAGCAATGGAAAACTGGAAGCCTAGCATGAGTCCTTCTCATTCATACTGCTTTTATCATCTTCATATGAAAATCTTACCTTCTCTCCTCTCGTCTTCGAATCTTCTTTTTCCTTCTTTCTTGCTGCTGTGATAAATTCATTAAACAAGGCCTCTCGGTCTTTCATTTTTTCAATTGCTTTGAAACGTGAATCTTTAGCATGCTTGAATGCAAATTCACTAAAAGTAGTTCTGTAAAAAATGGTAAGTGTACTGATTTGGCAGCTTTCTTAACTGGAAATTTATTCTAAACACGACTTTGTATTCTGCTACAAAGTGTGTGCTAAACACTATTACATAATTATCTTCCCTTCAGATATAAAACATAGAGGTAAAATATTTATTTTCATGAAAAAAGGGCAGCCTTTTTGATTTCATCAAAAATTTGCAAGGGCAGTCTTGCAGATTTTTGATTTATAAAGAGTATACATGTAGAATAAAATTTCCAGCAACCACACAATACTTGTTGAATGGAAATTCCTTATTCACTGGTCCTGAAATTCAAGATTATGAATTAAAAAATTAACAATACTCATTTGCCATCCAATTGTACCAGGTGTGAAATTAGTAGCAGTATCTGCCAAGTTTTACACTTTGTTTTCTTGTAGTTTTGCTACAAGATATTCTCACCTTCAGGGCCAGATTCCAAATTTCAGACGTGCAGTAGATATAATACTGCCACTTACCTTTAAAAAAAAACCATTATTGTGCTTTTTCCAAGATCTGATGCTAATCTGACCCCGAGATTACGTGAGACATTATAATCCTATGAATGTTTTCATCACAGCATGGAAATAATTAGACTTGGGAAATCCCGCCTACTGTTGCTGTAGGGTAAATTAAAACAAGAGAAGAATTTGGTAGCTTATTCTACTATTTGAAGTGAACTTAAGCCTATGCTAAAGAAAATGACCTGCAAAAACAAGTCTGGCCATAAATTTGTAAGCACAGAAAATATAGAGATGACTTTCAAGGAATGCAAGTGTCCAAAAGGACATCATCATTACCTTGAACTAAAAGGGGGTCGGGGGAAGCTACACTATAATGATACGACATGCAAAAGTTATCTTATTTACTGATTATGAAAATCAAACAATAAGTATATCGTAATAGATTTGATGCAGACTACTTGCAGTGAAATTCTCCTACTGGAAGAAGTTAACATTTCCTTATATTTCCTCTAATATTTCCTTATATTTCCTCTAATATTCTATTTTCCAGCAACCCCTCCTTGATTTGGGCCCTTGCATCAAGGAAAGAAGGCTTTCTATTCACAAAAGGATAAATCAGAACTAACTTATTCTACACCCTTTGAAATATAAAAGGCAATTTGGAATTACTGAGATTAAATTATGAAAAAGGACAACTATACTAAAACAATTATATTCAAATTCAGTAATACAGCTATTCCAAATATTAAATTATTAAAAATTACAATTTTATTGTATTCCCGAACTTCAATGTAAAGATATGCTTACTGATTCAAAATTCAGTTCACCTGTGGTCAGTGGAGCTTAATCCCAATTAACAGTATTAAGGAGGAGAAGCCTAATCAAAGATGTCTTTGAGGAGAGTAAGTCAATTCAAGCAAAATAAATGCAACAACTGAAAATAAGCCAATATGTAGCAAAGAACTAAGAGTTAATGCAAACTAATTCCTAACTAGTTTATGTAAAATAAAATTGCACAGTTCTGTAAAAAAGTAATAATTACATACAGTCTAACAATGCATTAAAGGTATCCTGCTTACAATGACTTATTTGAAGAAACCCACTTGGATATTAACAGTAAAAGCCAACTAGCTGAATGATCACATAAGTCTTTCCCTTTGTTGACAATCGGATGGCAAAAGGATCCAGGAATGTAGTTTGTTGAAGGAAATCAAATAGATTTAAAAAAACAACACTATGAGATATCATCAGCAGTTTTTATAAGGTATTCAGTATTAAAACTGGAACAGTGGAAAAGTCCTCCATTACATCATATATTTTCTATATTAGGATTGTCAATGGTTAGCTAAATTTAGGAAACATTACAGTATTACAGGTATGGTTTACTAGAGTTAGTAAATTCATCCTCATGAAACAGTCAGGATTCTTTCATTTTCTGAAAGTCAACATGTATTAAGAGTTCAGGTTACAATTGAAACTGGGTATCTGATAAAAAGGGTGAGAGAGAGAGAGAGAGAGAG
>JAPKID020000130.1:0-21766 GCA_026931265.2 Tropidonophis doriae | reverse complement strand
GGCCCAACCAGGTCTCCGTGATTCCCACCAGGTCCGGGTCCCCCTCTGACACAAGGTCATTTATGAGGGGGGCTTTATTAACCACAGACCTGGCGTTACAAAACATCAGCCTAGGGCCCCGGCTCGGTAAACCGCGACCACCTAGCCCTTGAGGGGGAGGCAGGGGGCTGGGGCGAGGGACCGCTTGCAACCAGCGGCCTTGGCCCCCCCAATCAATAGTAATGCATTTATTTTATTTATTTAAAACATTTATATAGCTGCCCATCCTATTCCAAATTCTGAGCAGCTCCCAATCAAGAATTAAAATAATATCAGTAATAAAAGAACATGAAAACTATATTTAGGTATTTAAATCATACATTTTTAAAACAAAAAGAAAGTTAAACATCAGGCATCAAGTCACCTTACCCAGTCCTAGCACTTGGGGAAAAGCTAGGAGGGTAGAATCCTGCCAGATCTCAGGGGAACGAATGTTCCATAGGGTGGGAGCTGCCAGGGAAAAGGCATGCTTCTGAGGTTCCATAACATAGTGATTTTTAAGAGAAGGGACAAGGAGCATGCCCATCCTATCTAATCTGATAGGATGGTTAGATGTAGAGAAATATGGTCCCATATATAGGGCATATAGGACTTTAAATGTAATAACCAGCACCTCAAATTGCACCCAGAATGAAACTGGAAACCAATGCAGCTTATGCATCAGAAGTGTCACATGAGTAAACCCAGAGAGACCCATTGCTGTTTGCTACTTCCACATTCTGAACCAGTTGTATCTTCTGCATGGTCCTCAAGGTCATTGCGGCAAAGTGCATTTTAAAATCCTGCAAATGAGAGGTAACCAAGGCATGAGTGATTGTAAACAAAGCATCCTGGTCCCGAAAGAGAATAATTGACATATTAGACTAGGGGTATCACACTATCATCATCATAGTGTCATCACGTGATGTATCATGACTTTTTTCCCCTTCAGTAAACTGGGTGTGGGCATGGTCAGCCCATGAGGTATTTCACCCACAAGCCATGAGTTTGACAGCCTTGTACTAGACAAATCTGTGCAAAGCATTTCACAACAGTGACAGCTCTCACTTGCTCCCCAAATAGGAACTATGATTTTAGGAGGACCCCCAACAGTCTGGGAGGAGTGACACCCCATCCAGAATCTAAGATGAAATATCATCAGGGCCTGGAGTCACTCAGGTTTAGTAGAAGTTGATTCCTCCCCATCCAGATCCTTACAAGGGTTGTCTTTAAAAAGGGACCTGGTTACCTGCAAGACCACCTCCTGCTACCAAATACCTCCCATCGTCCAGTTTGCTCCCACAGAGAGGGCCTCCTCAGGGTGCCGTCAGCTAAACAATGCCGGCTGGTGACCCCCAGGGGGAGAGCCTTCTCTGTGGCAGCTCCTGCCCTCTGGAATGACCTACCCCCTGGACTAAGGACAATCTCGGACCTACATCTCTTCCGTTGGGCTCTGAAGACACACTTGTTTGCGCTGCCGGGCTATCATAATTTTAAAGGGATTTTTAACAATGATTTTAGCTTGGGATTTTTATATATCGGCCAATCTATATAAATAAAAATGTAAAATAATTTGTACAAATCCACTAATCTCAAAAACTACTGCACCGATCTGGCTCAAATTTTGATACAATGTTGCCAAGGACTTCCGATAATAGAATGTCTACTCATCTTGTGCCTAGCACACATGTATCATGTGCAAGGTACACACATGTAAAATGTACCCACTAAAAATGTTTTTACCTTCCTGTAGCTCCTCCCACCAGGCTGATACGTCACGGACACGTAATGGCAAAAAATGGCCTTGCGAAGGAACGTTGCCAAGGGCAACATGGAAAGCAATGCATAACGCATGTGCCTCCCTGTCTGCCTGCAGCCACTCTCTTACACACACACACACACACACACACACACACACACACACACACACAGGATCAGAAGCGTCCCAGCCCTGTGTCGCGGGCAGCTCTGGAAAGTGCACTGGCTGCCTCCTCCCACAGCATGCATGTGTGCGGGCAGGGGCACCACCCAAGGCTGCAGCTATCTAAGCGCCGCTGAAGTTGTCCGGGTGCCGCATGCCCACCTCCCTACCAGCCCAATGTGGCAGGCAGCCCTGGAAAGTGCGCCTTGGTGGCCTCTGCAGGCGGCTGTTTCTGCTGGTACTGCTCCCGAGCCCTGTGACACACAGTTCTCGCCGTCCGAGGTCGCCCGGCAGGCGCATCCGTCCGGACAGCTGGCCATGTCTCCACCAGCTCCCTCTGACAGCCACTGAGGCACACTTTTCAGGTCTGCCCGCCACATGGTAGGGAGGTGGGCGCGCAGCACCCGGAAGGCCTTGGCGGTGCTTAGGTATCTGCAGCCTTGGGTGCTGCCCCCTCCCGCACGCCTGCACACTTGCTGCGGGAGGAGGCAGCCGGCATACTTTCCAGGGGTGCCTGCCACATGGGGCTGGTAGGGAGGTGGGCGTGCAGTGCCTGGACGGCCTCGGCGGTGCTTAGGTAGCTGCAGCCTCGGGTTCTGCCCCCGCCCGCCCTCTCGCTGCAGGAGGAGGCAGCCATAGCCTCCCCAGCCGACATGCTTGGCTTTCCACTGCTGGGGGAGGGGGAAGGGAGAGAAGGAGGGAGAGACTGACATACAGAGAGAGAGAGACAGAGGCGGAGGGGGAGACGGAGATAATGAATGAGAGATCATCAGGCACACACATAGTGACAGAGAGAAAGGAAGGGGAGAGAGACAGACACACAGAGAGAATGAGTGAGAGAAAGATAGACAGGCAAACATACACAAACAGAGTGACAGAGATGGGGGAGGAAGGAGAGAGAGTGAGACAGACAGACAGAGAGAATGGCAGAGAAAGACAGAGAGGGAGGGAGAGAGAGACAAAGAGACTAATGAGTTTGCCCACCACTGCGTTAAGCACAAGGGAGGGAGGGGGGCCTGGAGGAGGTTGACTGTGGGGGGGATGCGGTCTGGGGAGGGGAGAGATATGTAGTTAGGTAGAGGAATATAGAGAGAGGAAGAAATACAGTATGTAGTTAGGTAAGTAGAGGGATAAACGAGAGGGATGAATACAGCAGGTAGGTAGATAGGTACAGGTATATAGAGAGAAATACAATAGGTAAGTAGGTAGGTAGATAAGTAGGTAGGGAGAGGGAGAGGGAAGAATACAGTAGGTAGGTAGGTGGATACAGAGAGAGAGGGAAATACGGTAGGTAGGTAGGTAGGTAGGTAGGTAGGTAGGTAGGTAGGCGGATAGATAGAGAGGGAGAAATGCAATAGGTAGGTAGATAAATAGAGGGATAGATAGAGAGTAAGAAATACAGTAGGTAGATAGGTAGGCAGGTACAGGGATAGATAGGGAGAAATACAATAGGTAGGTAGGGGGATAGATAGGGAGAAACACAGTAGGTAGGTAGGTTGGGGGTTATACGATGGTTGTGTGTATGTGTTTTTGTGTGCAGGTGTAGATCTACAAACAGATTGATTGGCCATTTAACCAGACTGGGCCACAGCAACACGTGGCCGGGTATAGCTAGTTGTATATAAATATTAGGAATCTTTATAATACATTGGCGAACATTTGTGATCAATTTCCCACATATTTTATTTTTTATTCAAGAAAAGTTAAAATACAAAACACCAAAATCTTTTTTTTAAAGCACAAAAAAGAAAAAAACCCACTGCAAAGATATTAAAAAGAAAAGGGTGCTTTAAAAAGAATCAGCTCATATACAATAATGTTCTCCCTAGCAGCATACTGATTAACATAATACAATTATATTATTAGTTTCCCACTCCTTGTGTAACAGGGAGACATGGAATCAATTTCATGGCAGTAAAGAACTTATAATTGTTGAGAACGACTCTTGAAATTTTGGGGGCAAATTTGCAAAAAAAAAAGAGCTGCTGTTTATGAAACTGACAACAAGGATGATACAATGCATAAGAAATAGACCTTCATAGACTGGACAATTTTAATACAAAAGACAATGCTAATTTCAACCAAAATAATTAACCCCAAAAAGCCATTTTTTCCAACCTAAAAATAGTTAATTCCTACAATAGGCTTTTGATAATTAGCATAATAGACTATATTTGGTAGAAATGTGAACCAAGAAGCACTGAAACAAACCTTATCTCTACTATGAATTTATAAGATAACTTGTAATGAGAAATTATCTCTTTTATCTATTCTTCCTACACAATTGATTAACATAGTATTGTCAGGTTTCCATGCAAAGTTTATAAAGTTAATTTATGAGAAATGCCTTATTCAGATGTCATGCTAAAAATAATTCTTGATTAAGCAAGAAATAATTTAAAAAATACAGCAATATGACATGATTTCCATAAGGAATACTGTTTTAGAATTTTTTGTTTTTATAGCTCTGGAAAATATCAAGAATAGAGTTGGCTATCTACCTTATTCCAATTCAGTTCCTGTCAGCATTATTAGTGTGCTCAATGACAAAGAATTATCACATGTGTTATATAGTACATATTTGATCGTATTCCAGGACATTGATTTTAAATAAATTGTTATAATGTTGGTTGTTATTTCATGTTAACCTTTGTTTATTTTATTCTGAGTTGATTTGCTGGATTAATTTGCAATTATTGTATTTTTGTTGTGCATAAATACATAAAGATGATGATGTGAACAACAACAACATGATGATGTGAACAACAAATTTATTTTAAAATGTTTGTATATGTTTTAGCATGTTTTTCAAATGATTCCCTGTAAGCCACCCCGAGTCCCCTCTGGGAGATGGGTGCGGGGTATAAATTTAATAAATTGGAAATTGGAAATTACTTATCAAGCACATCTAAATTATATTAAAGCAACTAAAATATATTTACAATCCCCAAGGCATGCCACAACTTTTGAGCACCCCTAATGTTTGGAAATTGAAGGTTGAAAAATTAAATCAATATTGCAGTATTTTTCCCACTAAAATCTCTTCTCTTTTTCCTTTCCTTCCCTTTCTCTTCTTCCTCTTTCTATCTTTTGTTTTGAACACATCCCTATTGTGACCAGCTTTCTTCTTCATAGTACTGGTTTCATTTCAAAAATTTGCTTTTTTTACTGTATTCTAAAACAATCCTTTTTTATGATATATGGTTTTAAATCATGAGTTGTCCCCACTGGAGGAACAGCACAAGAAATGTAGGAAATCAATTTCTAAATAAGGTAAGTATGATCTAAATCCCAAAACCGAACAAGGCAATCTGATTGAAAAGTCCTCCTCCTGGTCTGCCTTAGAAATTTCCTGTTTTCCTTAACCCAGTAGATATGGAGATTACATAGTCTTGGAAAGAAACAAGCATGAGCAAAAAAAAAAAGGCCATCTACTATGCAAGAAATTACATATCTTAGTTTTTCAATAAAGCTCTCCCTCAATCACATACTGATAAAAACTGCTTCTGAAGATTATGTGTGTGAGAAATGCAGCTGCTTTGTGAATCATGTCAGTAGCAGAAATTGTTTTCTTTTGGAGATGCCAGGTTTCACAAATTATGTTTTGATTGAGCATGGCTCACTAATGAATTTGTCAGATTAAGGCTGTTCATAGGTAGGAGCATTATATGTATAAACCAGCTCCCACATGTTGTAAAACATCCCACAATAGAGCAATATGCATATCTTTACAACACGGTGGAATTTACATTCCACTGCAAGCTACGTTGGACTGCAAAAAAAATTAGGATCTATAATTGCTGTTATTCAAAACAGTGGTTACTATGTTTAGTCATTTTGGGGCAAGGAAATCACAGTAGAATTTCTGTTTTGTTTTTTCCTCCTAGGATTAGTGTTTGCTATTGGTAGTTTCTTCATTGAGCAGTTTCAACCTTTATACCAACAGCAATTTTTGGTGATGAATTATGACAGCCACATGGTTTATTTTGTTAGGGAGGAAATGGGGTGGGATGTTCTGAAATAAGACCAGAGGTGGGTTGGTCCTGGTTCGGTCAAACTGGTAGTGAAATTCAGGCCTGAGTCGCAGAACCGGCAGCAACCCAGGCCTGCCACACCCCCAAACCAGTTCCCTTGCCATCACCATGTTGTTTTCTAGTGACTGTGCATGCAGTCTGTAAATTGCAAATTGTTCTGCACGCGCGCAAAGAACAATTTACATTGAAAAGCGTTCACAACACGCTTCTGGCACACACAGGGGTTGAGAACTGGTAGTAAAACCGGTAGCGACCCTCCCCTGTAGAAGACATGTCTGCCTGGCAAACTCTTAGCATTCTGTTGGCAATATTTTGCTGAGGCTCCTCTTAAACTCAATTTTGGGAGATACAGCTGCTTTCCATATTAATTTGTGTTGTTCTAGGTATTTTATAGTTATCTGAAGCTTTTTGATATAGATCAAACATGCTTGCTTGCTTCTAAAACATTTCCTGCCTTTTGGAAAACAATGTTGATTTTGAAAGATTGGAGTCATGGCAATGGATTTTAGCTGGAGGAAAATAAACATACACTAAGCATTGCACCTAGCAGGGCAACCTCTGTGTTGTGGGAGATTGGTAACAGCACTTCATGCATTCATCCTGCACAAAGCTCTAGCAAATGTCAGGCTGTTATGATTGCAAACATAGGCTTGAAAATGTGTGGGCAGTGTCTAGTAAAAGCTTTTAAAGCCATGCAGTGTCTTCTGACAATTTTCTGCAATCACAAGTTGAATCCGTGTTGTCAAAATAATCTCTGCTAGTTTTCCCCCCCCCCAGGCCATCACTGTTAAATACCTAACTCCCATAGCACTCTTATGCCTAAATATATTTACCCATGTAATAGGCTGTGTTTCTATTATGCTTGCCATCATCTCATCCTTCTCACCTCTCACCTTTCCTTCTACCTTCTCAAATTGATATATTATTTATAAATTGTTTGTATCTTCTGATTTTTGATTGTATTTTATGATGTATGAATTACTACTTTGCTGTTTTTGTATGTACACCGAGAGCTTATGCACCGGAAACAATTTTCTTGTGTGTCCAATCTCACTTGTCCAACAAAGAATTCTATTCTATAATTTTATCGCTGGTCCATCCAGGATCAAATATTCTCTTTAAGTTTTTAGAATCCATGATCCAATAAGCCTGTAATTTCAAATCAAAGAACTTCTCTTTTAAATCCGTCAGCTGTAAATTAGATTCCAATCTGTCCTATTGTAAATCTGGCATAGCTGCTTTTACTTGTATCTGAGCATCTTCTTTGGGTTGATTTAAAACCATTGTTATTTTATCCAACTTCTTATCTAAATTTTCAATTTGAACTTGCAAGTTGAAAAGCATTTTTTTCTCAAAGGCTTCTGAATTTATGGCACATTTTTACAGAAAGGCCAATCTCAACGTGGTTGAATGTGGAATTCCAGGTATCATCTGCCCATTAGCCACAATTACGGTAGGTAGATACATTGAGAAAATAAATGACACATTAGAATAATACCTTTGTTGCTCTGTTAATCATCAGCATGATGACTTACTCATTTACTCATAGTGGTATTCACTTATAATATCCCAGTTCACAAATGCACTTATTTATCACAAATTTATGCTATGTCCTTGCTTTTTGCTAGATAACTCCTGACCTTTGCCTTAGCCGGTGTCTTTGGCTGAGGTCCTGACCTCAGTGGTGCAGTTGTCAGGAAGTTCCCCAATTTATGGTTCTGAGGAACTGCAATCTGCCTTCTTGGGGTCCATAGGTAGAGATGACCTAAGAATTCAAGACCATGAAATTGAATGCACCATGAAATTGATGCACCTTATAGATGACCCAACTCACAAAGGGATCTTTGTCTCAGGACAGTGGCAAGGTGAAGTAAGATCAGGGGACATTAACACTAGTCCCTTGGCGTGGACACATGGACAGATCTTGGTCCTGGAATTATCTAGCTGCCTCCCATTGCAGGGAGGGTGGGCCTATTTGATCAGTCCGTTCCATGATTGATGGACCCAGTAGGATTTCAGAAGGAGCTTGGGTTTATTCCTGAGGTTCTCATGAATTTTCTGAAGTCTTAGTTACAGCCTGGAATGAGTAAGTGACAAGGGTGTTGAATCTTGAGTGATGCTGGAGGAATATGAAGCTGACAAACATTGGCATTAACCTTTATTAGAACTTGTGGCAATAAGAGCAGCGAAGCTTGCTTACTTCTCTGCTCTTATTGTGTGTGCTACAGAGCTTAACTCTCTCCTCTCCTATTTAATATAGGAAGTCCTTGATGTACAACAGTTCACTTAATGGTCATTCAAAGTCACTGAAAAAAGTTATTGTTTCATATTTATGATAGTTGCAGTGTCACATGATCCCCTTTTGCAACCTTTTGACAAGCAAAGCCAACCTTAACGAATGCAGTGATTCACTTAACAGCTGTGTCAAGAAAGGTCATAAACTGGGACAAAACTCACTTAACAAATGTCTCATTTAGCAACTTAAATTTTGAGCTCATTTGTGGTTGAAAATTGAGGACTACCATTATTTTTGATCTCTTTGTGCTCAGGAGACTTGACATCTGTGACTGAACAAATCCGCCATACTGCTCGGATACACAATTTGGCAATCCTGTTGGACTTATGGCTCCTGCTGAAAGAGCAGGTGGCAGCAATAGCAAGAGAGTCTTTGTACTGATTTCTCTTGTGTGCCAGTTGCTGTACCAAGAGGCCTTGCTCATAGTTATACATGCCTTGACCACTCCCTGTTTGGATTACTGCAATACACTTTACATGCATTGTAAAGTGAAGACCATTTGGAATCTGCAACTGGTCCAGAATCTAGCAACCTGACAGCCCGAGCCAATTGTTCCTATTCTTCCTGTTCAATATAACATGTTTAATTTTCTGTCCCACATTCTTGCTGCGTAGTAATACACTTTACTGTATAAGTCTACAGTTGGAGAACTTGTAAGAGCACAAACCACCTCTGTTTAGTTAATTGAAAGAACTGGTTTCTGCCCTCTGGAACATCTTGCCTCCCCCTAGGTGAGATTAGCTTCCACCCTTCGGACCTTCTGCAGGAGCCCAAAGACCTGGCTCTGCCAGATGGCTTTGGGTGCAAATGGGGGAGCAGCACACCAGAGGTGGTTGATTAATTAAGAGGCAAATCCCACCCCCACCCCCTGTGCATTCTGTTCCCACTCTCCCCACTTTTTAACTATAATTTTATCTTGATTGGGAGTTTCATTTTTATTGTTTTAGATATATTTACTTGTTAGGATTTTAATATTTTAATCCTGTAAGATGCCCTGAATTGTTTCATGTGAGATGAGAGGCAAATAAATTTAATAAACAAGCAAGCAAACAAACAAACAAACGACATTTTTTCAAGTCTGCTTGAGAAGCTGTTCCATTCTGTCCCTGGTTGCATCAGCCTGGGAAAAGACATGGTTGCTTTAATGAACACCCCAAAAGTTTTCAAAATTGGAATCATTCAAAGTTACAATGATGCTGAAAAAAAATAGCTTTGTAACTAATCCTTGCACTTATGATGCTCAAAACATCTCAGGGTCACATGATCAAAAATTTTTATAATTGGCAGCTGGCAGGTGTTTATGACCATCACTGTGTCCCACAATCACAAAATTGCCTTTTGAATGCTTTGCAGCCAGCTTCCAATTGGCAGAATCAGTGGCGAAACTAGCAGTAAAGTCACAAGCCATAGTGACATGTCACACTTAACAACTGCAGCTGAACTGACATAAGTCCATTGCAATCACACAATACTTTACTCAATGACCACATTGCTTAGTAACAGAGTTGCTGCTCTCAGTTGTGGTCATTAAGTAAGGATACCTGTATTTCATTCTGAAAAACAGTACGTGGGTCAATTTAATATGCTGTCAATATGTACGTTTCCCTTTTTCTAATCTCTCCGGGTCAGGGGAGGGGATATACCTCTTATCCTAAATTTGTTTACGTGCAGAAGTATTTCCATACTTATGAGGCTGGAGGAGCAAGACAAAGATTATAGGCAAAGCTTGGAAAAATACAGTTGGGAAGGGAATTTCTTCTTTACTAGCGGTAAATGGAGCACTCATTAACTCAGGTTGTTCTATATGATGGGAATTCCTTTTTTTTTTGCCTGATAAACTGCACCTATCTTTTTATTACTAGGTTGTGTCACATTGTTATCTTGGTGGATCTGTTATCATAGATAATTTCCTTTTATTGTGTCAGCTTGCCACCAGATGAAAGCAGGCAGGCTGCGATGTGATAAGGAAGAGCAATCTATGATAATGTATCTAGGATAATAGTCTTACAAAATGAAGCAATCTGTTGATAGTTGTGAAATTAAAATTATCACCTACATTGGCTGAAATAGACAAACACGTGGTAACATTGAAACAAGGTTTAAATAGCAGCTTTAGTTTTTTCAGCCATTTAAAGCAGATTGGAGTGAGAATGGAGGATGTATGCTGAATACTGTTTATGGAATGCTAAACATTTAACATACAGGTATTTCTCGACTTACGACCAATTTAGCTTACAATTTCTGCTGCCACGTGAGACATTTGTTAAGTGAGTTTTGCCCAATTTTACGACCTTTCTTGCCACATTTGTTAACAGAAGTTGTTAAGTTAGTAACGCGGTTGTTAAGTGACTTCTCCACTGACTCTACTTGTCAGAAGATCACAAAAGGTGATCACATGACCCCGGGGCCATCATATAACTGAGTTATACACTCAGTTGCCAAGTGTGAATTTTGATCACATGACCATGGAGGTACTGCAACAGTCATAAGTGTGAACAATGGCCATAAGTCACTTTTTCCAGTGCTGTTGCAACTTTGAATGGTCACTAAATGAACTGTTGTAAATCAAGGACTACCTGTATAGGTGAGAATTAAAAGTTTGATGATTTACTTTAATAGAAATTTAAAGAATGCACATAAGAGAATAAACAGGATAGAATATGAAGTGGAACCCTACATTTATGGGCTCTACTAGAGGAAGAAATGATGCTTTATATGTCTCTCAGGCTCTCATAGTGGGGATCTAACTTAAGTAGGCCACTTCAGGTGTGGAAATGTTTGGTCCTTCAGGGGTTGCTACTGGCTGTGTCCAATAGGGCAAATGAATCATGCTGACACAGTTGGCATAAACGCATCATTTATACAATGATGCCATGACGTGTCCTGTAATTTTGACATTATCATGGCTAGTTACATACACTGTTTTTAGACTCTCATTATCTCAGCCATGTGAGCTGGGCTGATGGGAACTACTACTTCAGAATTTGGAGGATAAGGTCACAGCAATTACTATAAACTTTAAAAAATACTGTGTTTTTATTACTTTTGAGACTTCATTGTGATTTCTGAGTTCTTACTTGTGCTTGTTCAGATTCATTCTTTGTTTTCTACTAGGTAGTAGGGCTTTAACTATATCTTCTGATTTCAACTACCAAAGTTCCTTGGAGAATTAAGGGGCATACAGATCAACACACAGTAAGAGATGCTCTAGGAACAATCTGGCTCAAATACCATGTCTCCCCATCCATTTCAAGCAGTGACCAAGGAATCAGATGTACCACCAATCAGATTCACAGAAAATATTCCAAGCTTTCTTTGGGATCTAACAAGACACATTAATCTTCTAAGGCACTCCAATATAGTAGATCCCATCTCCCTGAAGGAGGGACAGCACCAGTCAATCGAAAAGCAATCAGAGACTGATCAAACCACAACAACAGACTGATGGTAATGTCTTCCACATTGAGATCATGTTCTAATTGCTTTGATTAAAAAACCAAACATCTAATATGCAACCTCTAGTGCATTGTTAATATTGGTTTACTGGTTTGACTATTTAAACTAATTATATTGTATGGAATATTGTAATTACTGGGACTATCTGATTTCTATTGCACTTTGATGGAAAAAAAACTCCCTAGGTCTGGATCTATGGACATCTAATTCACATCTAGTCAGAATTTCTGAAACTTACGATTACTACATCTGCATGCATTGAAATCTGGGAATGCTACCATAGCTTGTTTACATGATATTTATAGAATTTAGAATATTAGTAACAACTAATAATAGAACAAGGCAGTGGAAAATAATGCAATACAATGCAAGCAAAATTATACTGGGCATTTTGTAAAGAGATATATAGAGGCATCAAAGTTATGATGTAAAAATCAATGGTGAAAAGGAATTTTTTCTTTTAATCATGACCATGCAAGGACCCTTAAGCCATGTATTTTGTTTTAGAATTCTAAATAGCTTCTTCCTATATGGTTTTTCATAACCAGTGTAACAATGAAAAGACAATAGCCAGCATGAATTCGATATCTCTGCCTTCATAATGAATCGTTCGCTCGTGGTGCCTCTTGTCAACAATAACAATGAGGCTTGCAAACATGATTCCTCTAGGGAAAGAAAGTATTCTGATTCACGTGATTGTCTTAAGCAGGCCTATGACTGTTTACAAATGCACACTATATATTTATGCTGCCTTCTGGGCTTCTCCCCAGAGAGAAAAGGTAATTTTGTTTGCTCCAGTGGTGCTTCTGGTGAGAGCTGGCACATTTATATTGGAAAGTCTGATGTGCGCTACCTTATTACAATTTTTTTATTTGGCCTCTGCAGCTGAGATATAGTGCTTTATGCTAAAAGCAGCATGTAGTAAAATACTGAAGCTATAATTACTTTGGAAAGAGAGTAACACATAGACTGTTGGAGATTTAATCAGTTCCCTTATAAGCACAATGCTCCATCATTATTCTTATTATCAAACTAATAGATGAAAGTGATACAGTAGTAATCAATTTAAAGAATTCTCCCCTGAGGTGAAAACAAATGCAAAATGCTGTTTTCCATGCTGTTTTTTTTAAATATTTCTTGAAACTATCTGTTTAAACAGGACCATTCCTTCCAGAAGGTTGATTGAAATATCGATGAGAGGAAAGGAGACTTTGTTTTAAATTGCCCCTCTTTACTCCTCTAATCTTGCTAAAATCCAACCAATAAAAAATCTCATTTAGAAGTGAGGATGACTAAAGCCCAGTGAACAAGATTAGGCAATAGAAAGGACAATACAGGATCAATAACAGAGAAGAATTTATCAGCTGTTTAAAAATGGACAGTGTGTAGATTTGCAGTTCCTAAAAATGTGCCTTGTGTCCCATGGTGCTACAAAAGCTTGGAGTGTTGTGAGATATTTTAAATTCGGATCTGATTCCTTAAGTAACGGAATTGTTAGGCTTTTCTTTTCATTTAGAGGTGCTGTGAAAACATTACTAAGGCACTAAGAACAGCATTGAACTGAGAAAGTTTGTGATCCTCTAGCCTAGATCTTTGTCAGGGTATTGTGCAGCCAGTGTCCAAATGGAGTCAGAGACAAACCAGTTATATATAAATAAATATATTTTATATAATAAATATAAATATATTTACAGTAAATAAAATAGGCAAAGAGGAATATCCTCAGATGAATCAACACAGCAGGAAAAACATGAAGCAAATTACAGAGAGCACACCTAGCACACAGAAGAAGAAAAAACGGTAAACAAGGAAACTCCCCCTTTACACTTACAGCAACCAATCACAGGTTAGATTGCCTGATGCAGTGGCCAAATGCATGAGGCAATCTTAACGTCTTCAACCAATCAGCTTTAACTGTACTCCTTGTCCAACTGTCACTGCTCCAGCAGTTAAAATTTAAATATCTTAACGATCTGAATTTGAAAATAACATAATTAGGCAGGTATCATTGTTAGTGGCCCCCCCCTGCAATTGGTGATCAAATGAATGCTGCAGAATTTGAAAGCAGTACAATAATTTTGTCTGATGAGAAGTGAGAGCCATAATGAGAGCCAAATTAAGAGCTACGAAGGATAGACTTTAAAATACAAGAAAACTCATGCTAATTAGCCAGTGCAACAATATTACAAAAACCATGTGTCAAGTATTACAAAGTCCATCCTCTGTGGCTCTAAGAAGTATCCAAGCAGATTACTTAAATTGTATGTTCTTTGTTTTTTTTTTTGATCGGCACCCCCATGTTGGTAGTACAGTTCCCTCTTAATACAAAGCAGTTGCTAATGACAGTTAACTGTAGTGGAATTCTGGGAGTTGAAGTCCACAAGTCTTAAAATTGCCAAGTTTTTGAGACTCCTGATTTAAAGTTTGGATTGGAATTGGATGATTTAAGCTGAAATTCTCAGCCTAACCCATCTCGCAAGATAGGTGCTGTGAGGAAAAATAAGATATGTGCTTGAACTCCTGAAAGAAAAGCCAGGTATAAATATAACCAACCAGCCAATAAATATAAGCTGGTGCTTATACTACTACCCCCAAATCTGTCTACCAGAACCAAGCAATTGAAGCCCATTTCCAGAGAGAAACTAGACAATGTTCTCCATTTTAAAAGTGGATATGGGGAATTTAGGAGATCAAGGTCATTCATGTCACAAGCTCATCTCTGTAGATCTCAAATATCAGCAATTGCTTCCTAAGACAGTGTGCCTCATCCAGCTATGCCCTCTTTGAAATTCCTGGAGAGCAAAGGTATCAGTAGGGAGGAACAGGAAAGTCAAGATGGCAGCCGAAGCTGTGCATATCAAACACTGCAAAGAAGAGGCAGGGTTTCAATCAGGCGGTTGTGGCACCATCTTGACTTTTTGACCCTCGTGCAGAGCTGCTGCTGGATTTCCTGGCCAACAGCACAGTGTGTGTTTCCCAGCGAAGGCTGTTAACTTGACAGACTCTCCTACAGAGAATGCATCTTCTGTGTCTATGCACACACTGAGTGGCTCTTGGACAGATAAATAAAAACAAGGGAGGGCAAAGTGCCAAAATGTATGTCAGTCTGACCTTTTAGATTTCACTGCATCTTTGGTCATCTATGCTTTTAAAATATGTACGGATGAAGAAATCTTAGATAAATCATGGCTGATTTTTTTTTTTACTTCTCTCCTTTCATACTCTCTCAAGCATGCAGCTTTCTGTGCCAGCCAGTGTTTATCAGAATAGGAGCTGGCATCGTTTGTATTATACTAAGTGATGAAGTAGCTCATTACAGTTAGCTGGCAACCATATGGCATGACCAATCTGCTTCTTTAAGGATCAGTGACCAGCTTTTTGTTTCAGTTAAAGAATCCATAAAACTACAGAACGGTCCACTTCCTTGGCAAATACAGTACATTCCAAATCTTACTAAATATCCATTCTACAACATAATATTACATGCAGTGAAACCTCATTTTAAAAGAATTAATTTGCAGAAGGGGGTGTTCTTTATTCATAAATGTCCATTCAACACAAAAACAGGTCCTTGTGCCCGTTTACATCATTTGTGTACATCATTGACGTCATTATGCAGTGTAAATTACATTTTCCACATCATTAGTGTATAAATTGCTGCAAACGTACATAATCTACATTGTTTGCATAACAGTGTAAATGCAAATAATGGAAATGTGATTAGTTGCATAATGACAGTTACACAAGTAACATTCATTGCATGCAAAGCCTATTTTTAAAAGATCCACTAAATGAGTGTTTTCACTGTAGTTTGTTAGCATCTCTTCAAATTGGTTAGATCAAGTACTTAATATTAGATTTATTTATTTTTAATACCGCCTTTATTACTTTATAAATAACTCAGAGCAGTGAACATATCTAATACTTGTTCCTCTTCCTATTTTTACCATAATCCTGTGAGTTTGGTTTGGCTGAGATTGTGTGACTGGCCCCAAATCACTCAGCTAGTTTTCTTGTCTAAGGGAGGCCTAGAATCATCCTACTGTTTATGCCCACATCTTAAAACGACACTATGCTATCTCAAGCATAAAAATAAAACACCACAGAATTTTTCAGTCAGATTCTCTGTGAGGAAAATGCTGTAATATTTTATATAATGCATTTTTCAGAGTATAAGACGCACCTTTTTTCCTCTAAAAAGAGGCTGAAAATCTGGGTGCATCTTATACATCAAATACAGCATTTTTGGCCTCCTGAAGCCCCACCCCATTCACCAAAATGGACATGTTTTGCCTTATGGAGGCTTTCAGAGAGCTGAGGGCTGGGGAGGGCAGAAACAAGCAAAAAAAAAAATGGGCCGTGTTTCCCCCCCAGCCCCAGCAGCACTCTATAAGCCTCCATAAGACTATGCATGCATTTTCTTTGACAGAAAATGGCCCGTTTTCATGAAAAATGGGCCATTTTTTTTTGCTCTCCCCCGAGCACTCTACAAGCCCTCCCAAGGCTATTCATGCCTTTTATTTGAAAAAAAAAAAGGGTCAGTTTTCGTGAAAAATGGGCCATTTTGGGAAGGTTTGCAGAGTGCAAAAAGGGGTGTGTTTTTTTTTCTTTTGGAAAGCTCTTTAACTGATTGATGAGAATTACGTTGCTGTGCAAGCAGGAACAAAGTTAGGTGCTGTAGATTGTCTCCAGCACATGGATAAGTACACCTGGAAACATCTCCCTCCATCTCTCGCTCCCTCTCCCTCTCCCTCTCTACTGTATTTCTCCCACCCTCTCCCTATCCCTCTATCTACCTACCTACTGTATTTCTCTCTCTCTCTCCCTCCCCCTCCCTCTTCCTACCTACTCTCTCTCTCCCTACCTATCTACTGTATTTCTCTATCTCTATGCCTCTACTTACCTACCTACTCTCTCTCTCTCTCTCTCTACCTACCTACCTACCTACCTATTCTCTCTCTCTTCCTGCCTACCTACTGTATTTCTCTCTCTCTCTCCCCCTTTCCCTCTATTTACCTACCTACCTACCTACCTACTCTCTCTCCTTACCTACTGTATTTCTCTCTATCTCTCTACCTACCTACTTTTTTTAAAAAAAATGCCTCTTCAAAAGCTTGGTGTGTCTTATACTTCGGTTCATCTTATACTCAGTAAAATACAGTATGTTGAAAGCAAAGTCACTGAAAAGGATTGAGCATGCACAGAATTTTGGTTAAGTGAGGGGAAAGGCTGAAAAATGTTAGAGATTAAATGGCAAAGGATTTGGCAGATTAGAATCCTAAACTGAAATGTTGCATGAGGCAACATTTTGTTGCAGTCTCCATTTCTAACTTTCCTATTTTAACAGTTTGTGATGTTCTCTGTGGATAAATAGAGGACATAAATATCCTTTGTTGAATCATATTTTGATTCTTCCTCATGACCCAACAATCTGTGTTTTCTTAGCTTTTTTTAGCTTTCTCAAGTGAAAAAGCAATGCCATAAGAAACCCAAACTTAATTATTTTATTTTTATTTTTTATTTATTACATTTATATGCCACCCATCTAGGCATCAAGAGCAACTTCATATTAACTATGAAATTATTTATTTATTTATTTATTTATTATTTAAATTATTCAGAACTCATTTTCTTACCTTGCATAGTCTGGAATATATTTGTATATTGTTTTACTATTGTCTGTGCTCTACATGGTTTCAAACAAAAGGCTATTTTTGCAATCCAAGGGCTACAAATTTGGTTCCCCCCACTAAATAAAATGTCATAGGATTCATGGGATTTTGACCTATAGTTTCATATACAATAAAAGTGGCCTATGTATATTCCTAGGCTTCAATGAACAGTTATCTACTAATATCTGCAAGCTGTCAGAGATGTCTCTTGTTTATGATGCTACAGTGTGCCAAAATTTAAATCTTAGAAATTGCAATAAATATATAGTAGCTTGTCTTAGTTAGGCTAGAAGCCAATACAAAGCAGTCATTCTAATCTACTTTACTATGGCTGTTGTGACTATCAAAATAATTAGTCCATATCTATTTGTAATAACACTCATCCAAAAGTGAATTTTTCAAATGCATACTTCAAGCATACATACAAATGTGCAGCATTACAGTATCCATAGCAAAATTCTAGCATACATTTACTCTGGAGAATACAGAATACCCTTGGGTAAATCATCAGATTTCAACCTGCAGAAATTTCACAAGCTTGCATCATACTCTGGGCTACACATTCCACTATCCCAAGAGTGTGATTGCAAAGATGAATGATGAGCTGTAGCCTTAACTTTCAATTTTTAATATACACAAATTTTCTAAAGCTAAAACAATGTTACATAATCACATTCACTAAATATCTAATTTTTAAAGGAATAGACACATCCTCTATGTAAATTAATTCCTCCCTCCCTCTATTTCCAGGCAAGAGGTAATAAATTATATCTAGCCTAGGCTGAGCCTGTGGGAAGGGTCAAATGCATCATAAGTCACACAAGATATCTAAGTCCAGCCCACTTTGAATGCCTTTCTTATCTCTGGCTCATTTTCCTTAACCATTGGTTGGTCAGATTCTTGTAAAGAGTTTAAGCTTGCAATACATCTTTATACTCCCTTGAACTGCTTGAATCTCCTGGTGCTTGACACAGAGGATTTCTCCTGTTAATTCTCAATGTACAAACTCTGGATTGGGGGAAGCATGGGTCCCTGGCAGTTGCTGAGTGACAAATCCCAGCATTCCTTATCCTTCCAAGATTGCTTTTTAGGTACTGGTTCAACAAAATTTTAAGTATCACAGATTTCCTCCTTGATCTGAATCTCTAGCCACCTGTTTCAGAAACAGTATAGACAATATCTTTTTAAAAACACATCCAAACTGTTACAGGATTACCTGATCAATTTCTTCCAAGATCCCTCAGTAATTGCTTTCTGTTCAAACATCGGCAAATAAACTTCTTATTTTGTTACCTGTCAAATGACTGGCTCTTTGTATTTTTCATCAGTTTATTTTCAGTTACTGTTAAGACAGTAGAAGCTCATGTATGTATATTTTTTGACCAAATCTTTTGAGACATATTTTCTGACATTACCTTGGATTTTACAATGCAACGGTTTCCTCTAATAAAGGCAAG
This sequence comes from Tropidonophis doriae, assembly GCA_026931265.2. Taxonomy (NCBI): domain Eukaryota; kingdom Metazoa; phylum Chordata; class Lepidosauria; order Squamata; family Natricidae; genus Tropidonophis; species Tropidonophis doriae. Next base: position 2,912 of record JAPKID020000130.1, on the reverse strand, counting down.
CAGAGGACAATGGCTGAGAAGCAACATATTTTTATTAGATGCTTTGTGTACTTAATGAAAAAACTGAATCTTTTTCTTAGTATCTCAGCATAAGGAAATCCCATCTACTTGTCTTAAAATGTCTCCTGCATGATTCATGGCCTATTGAACAAACCAAGCTTTACCTTGTAGAGTATTAAATGTATGATATATTTTAAAGCTTGAAATGACTGCCGGTATTTAAAACACATAGGTTGCTCTGATGTTTCCAGCTGACAAATGCAGAGTTTTGTTTGTTGACTGCTGTGAAGTAAGCAGCTTTTTCTTTCTTAGACATTCCCATGTTTTACACTTATTGCCCATGAATTCAATCACCTAATGTTTGATAATGGATGCTTTCATAATGTTTGCTTGCATTATTAATGTTTTCTGCCATTCAGTAGAGATGTTTCATTTGTCTTCATACTTCATACTTCCCTGCTTGTACATAATAGAGTCTTCTGTCAAGTAATCACTGCCTCTGAGGTTGTCAGAGATGACTTCATCTCATCTAAGGGCTACTATTCTGTATAATAGTTGTTATTATTACAAAAAAGCACCCACGATTCCCAAGAAAAAAGATGGATTATATCATGTATATGTAATTTGATTTATCAGGAGGCCCCACACAGTGTGCCCTGTCCATCAGAAGCTGCAGTTCCTACCAATCAGCAAATAATCTATGGGTTATTTCGGGTTTCTCTTTTGCCCATCTCATTTGCTGTGTCAGTTTTTTGCTAGTTTTTCTCTTTCACGCTTCCTTACTTCTCCTTTTCTGTTGCTCATTCCGTTGCCCACTCTATTGATCCTTGCTCAATTCATTTCCTAATCTACAATCTGTGCTCCTCTGTGGATCACGCCATCCCCCATGGCTTCTCCCTTGTTCATTCTTTCCATGACGTGCTCCATTTCTTGTCCCATTTCCCTCTTCATTGGCTTCTCTAAAACTTTTGCTCTATCATGCCTTTGTGCTAGCTCAATCATTGATTCCATTGCTGTTGCTCTGTCACTTGAACCATTCCTTGATTCACAATCCTCTCTCCTGGTATTGTTAGCTCTTACCACACATGCTCCATTTTCTGCTCAATCTCCTTCTTTTATTTTATTGCCTGCTTCAATACCTACTTCATCATCTACTCTAGGGGTGTCAAACTAACAACCTGCGGGCCAGATGCGTTACATGCAGACCACACCCAAACCAGCTGCACAAAGGCAAATGTGTCACGATAGGTCACATCATGACATCATCGAGTTTGACACCCATGATCTACCCCATCACTTACTCTTTCACTCACCCTCACTTTAGTTACTGGTTCTGCTACTGGCTTTAACAATTGCTGCCTGTATTTCTCTGTTTCAGGCTCTGTCTTTCTCCCTTGTCTGTTCAGGTTCATTGTTCTTTCTCATTAAACTCTCTCGTGCTATTGTGCCATTCTCTGGGGCGCTCTCTTGCTTGTCCTTCTCTCATTCTTATGCATCTTTGATCCTCACTCATCCTTCTGTTTTTTCTCTCTCTATTTAAAAATAGCTGGTTGGGTGAGTTGGAGGTGGATTCTCCTGCTCGTCCCTATGTTGCACAACTGGGCAGGCTGACGAGTGGGGCATTTATCTATCTGTGTAGAAGAGGAGCCTGTGTAATGCCTGATCAGTGCTCTGATTCATTGCTGCCTAAGCCAAAATAACCCCATAAGAAAGTTTTACCAACTTCCTTATGGGATTATTTTGTTTTAGGCAGCAATGAAATTATTACCTAATCAAAAAGGAGGGAATGCATTTGATGGAACCAAAGCGGCCAATTGGCACTGAGTTAATCATAATCTCTAATGTGCCATCACTAGTATTTCTGCTAAATAAACTGTGTCTATAACAAGACTTAACATTGGAAGGTGAAAAACACCACTTTAACATTGGATCAGCTTAATACAAAAGTTAAGATCTGGAGTTATGATGAAGAATGCATCACAAAGACATGCCCTTAAAATGGCTAGTTGGTTATCTTTAAACAATCGTTCGGTGTATGTGTGGATAAGCTTTATGAGTTACAGCTGGTGACCCCTCATCGTGTTTTTCTTTTTTCATTAATAGTCCCATTTTTGTTCTCTTTTTTAAAATGTATGCCTAGGAGTGTTGGTGTTCTGAGCCTATATTATACTGCAATGGCACACTGCCCATAATAAGGTAAACTTGCATTAGATGTAATTACATTGTAAATGGTTTTTTGGGGGGTAGGATGGAGAATCTCTGGTATATTCATTAAATAATAGGAAGGTATATGTGCCTTATGAAAAACAACTAATTATTGTGAGGATTTTAAAGAAAATTTGGAAACAGTTGGAGGTTGTATACTTTCTAACTTATTGAAAAACTGATAGAAATACAGAAAAGTAATGTGGCAGCAATTAGATTCCAGCAGAGAAATTAAAATTAAAAGCAGTGGAAATAAGATAATAGAAACTAAGAATAGAAGCTCATTTTCTCTTGTGCTATGCTTTGATTTAATTTCTGTTTTTAAGAGATACTATTATGACATTTTGGTGCTGTAAATAATACACATTCATAATAAACACTTAGAGGAACCATTTAAGATTGAGTTTTTGCTACTGTAACAGATAAATTAGACTGCTTATGTTTCGTGCCAGTTTCATATTTATTGCTGGCAGTTCCATCTAGCTTTTCTCATTAGTATGCAGTTTAAAAAAATCTTGAAGAAAATTTGCATTTAATCATTTTTATTAATCTGCGTATTTTTGTACTCAACTTTCGAGCTGAGAACTTTACTCCAAAAATCAAAGAGCACACTGTAAAGAACAACAGCATCAAAGTGCATTCGATGGTGTCTAGCATCTCAAATGTTTCTTAGCAGTATACATTTTATTGGTCAAAATGAAAGTATA
>JAPKID020000129.1:0-21806 GCA_026931265.2 Tropidonophis doriae | reverse complement strand
TTTTTTGTATTATGCCCTCGGAGATGTCTGCTTCCCCGTTATGGATGCCTTTAAAATATTTCTCTGTAATCCCTATTTACCCTTTCCTTGATATAAAATTGCAAAAACCAATAAAACTTTTTTTTGGAAAAAAAAAAGAATTCAGAAAATTGAGGAATATTACAGACTAACTTTTATTTTACACTTACCCTATCCACAGCTATCTTCTAGAAATATATTCCTTTGCTCGGAAATGAATAACTTACTCTTAATTTACAATACGCGGCATTCAAAACAGTAAATACTAGCCTGTGGAATTCTCCCTCCCTCTCTGTTACCAGGCTAACAGAATCTATTAAGTCCACCATAACTATTCGTGTTTAAAATACTCCATTACTTTATTAGTTGAATAGTCTGGAATGAATATCATGAATTTTCTAGCTGTCTACATGATTCTGCACTACTTTTTGCAGTAACTTGTTTGTTGCTGACTAAGTATTTCATTACCTCCTGTCTAGTGAAGCTGCTTGAATTCTTCTCAGCTGTTTATCACTGATAGTAAAGGTCAGATAAAGGGAAACACATTCTGTTGCAGATAACAAAGCAATAGCTGAGATCTGTATGGATCCTAGGGAAAATCAGTGGATTATTTTAAGGTACGGATACTTAAAGCCATAAGGAAAAATTGTTCTAGAGTTTTTCTACCAGTATATAAACAGGCAGACTCAGTATGAAAGTTTGTTTGCTACTGAATCAGGAAGAAGTTACTACATTTTAGAAAAAGTTTTGTCTCCTACAGAATTTTTCTAACAGAGGATGGAGATTATAATGTTTGAAAAAATTATGAAACAAAAATATAATGGTAAAATGATGAGTAAATATAATTGTATAGAAAAGGTTTGTTTTGCTCTGTTTTGCCCCAATTTGCTAATCTAAACCACAGCCCTAATATTCCTGGTTTGTCTCTCATTCAACTGACATTGCTTGTGACTGTTCTTAGTTTCTGTGCATAGACAAGGATGGCCACATCTCTTTCAATCCGGTGAGCTGCCCAGAATCATTGAGAGTACAGGTTTAATAAATACATTATTTATTAAAGTTTAAATAAACTACTATCAGCTGAAACTGAAGGATGAATTAAATAAAAGAAGTAATAGAACACTACATGCAACAAATTTCTTGGAAGGCACAATACATATAAAACAGCAATCTATGAAATTAAAAAAAAATAGATGCATAATAATGGGAATCATGAGAGTTGAAGTCTATTTCAAATTAGTGAAGGAAAATGAGATTTAAATGTAAAAAAAAAATTCTTAATGTTGCAGGGTCCATTTGTCTTTGAATTGCACTCACCTACCACTTACAGCGAAGCTATTAACACTTTGATTGGAGAGGCATTATCAACCAATTTGTTGCAGGGTCTCACAATAATTAGGCCTATGACGGCATGAGTGGCCAAGGTTTCCATTGTAAAGGGAATGCTAGAATCTGGATCTTTTTGTCCTAGTCTAGCAGGCACCTCCCGAAACAGTAAAAAAAAAAAGTGTATTTACTTATTACAGCATAAGAAATGCAGTTATATTAACAAAAACAATTCACATATTCGTATATTAGTAGTAAAGATCTTAAAGTATTCTCTCTGGTTGCCACTGAAATCAAGATTTGTAGTACTGTGGAAACAAAAGGCAAAATGCAGATTAATTTTCACACATTATGCTAAACCATGATTTCTTGATCTAGTGGCTAGGCTCACATATCAGAACCATGAAATCAATTGCATTATAGTCCAATGTATAATATAATCCAACAAAAAAGTGAAGAATACACTAATCTCAATAGTGTTCTGAATTATAACAATATGGAGTTCTACACACATGTGAAGTTTGACATTGTCATGAAATTCCTTTAAAAATACATTTTTATTTTAACTTCATTTCTAAAAATAGAGGCAACATATCTCAATGCTTTTCAAAGAACTTACAATAATTTTGAAATATACCTGAATAGGAGGCACAAAATCAGTTTCCAATGACTGTTTCAATACTAAGATTAGTTTCTTTAGTGATTTCTACTAGGAAAATCAAGGATGCATCTTAGAACTCAGAAACAACAATTTATTCTTAAGTACAAGTCTTTGGTCTTTGACTGTAATTAACTTACTTGACTTGACTCAGCCAGTTACTCTTCATTATTCATACCTTCAGCTGTATCTCTAATTTTCTCTGCTCTGCTACTACTTACATAAAAAACAAACACTGAGTGCTATTTGACTAAATTCTCTATGTTTAGGGCACAGTACAAACTAATTACAAAACATCAAACACCAATCCGACTGTGATGTTTTCATATCTTTGGAACTCTTCAAGTAATCTCATGGACGAAATCTTCTTGAAACATCCTTGAATCATATTCACAGTAGTGGCTTCACAGTTCATGGGTCCATAACATCCAAAGGGTCTCTCCTTGTTTCCCTAGAAACAATGTCAATTAAAGCCCCATGAAGGGTTCTGTCACATCACATATTTGCAGTTGTATATTATCCATATTCCCTCTGCTAGCCTTGATACTAATACGTGCTGTTTGCCTTCTGAATAAGGCAAAAAAGCAAACAAAATACACTCTTGTGGGAAAAGATAAAGTTGGCAAAATCACAGTCTTACTCAAGTGGCTATTTCCTTTGTAAACATAAATAAAGGAAGAAGGCAAAGTACTTGTAACCTCGGAAGACCTGGGGTAACTATCATTTACAAACAGAATTTTTAATAACAAAGCAACTTGAAAAGTCAAGGTCAGCCTATTTTAATACAAAATGGTACTCGTTATCTTTAAAATAATTAATATAGCTCTTCTGAATTGAGCAAAAACAAATTTGTAGATAATATTGCAATTTGAAGTTTCAGTGAGGACAAATTCATAGTTAGTTACTGAATCATATTCATATTCTGTTCATATTCTTGATGGTACAAACCTACAGTTATCTTTGGAATAGTTAATTTATCTATTAAACATTTTCTCCAGACACAAGACTATAACAAAAGTAGATAAATTCCTGTTAAAAATGAGCTTGCATCATGATATATTCCCCAATGAAATTGTTGTACCTACTGTACATAGCTAATGCAGGGGGATCAAATATCTTCTAATAGAACACTGATTCACACAAAATTTATAAATAATGAAGTATCCCAAGCCACAAAACAATAAATAACAAAGAAAATGCATATGCAGCAAAGCCATTGATGGAATAAGCTAAAAGAAACCCCTTAGAGTTCCTTTAATTAGAGTGTTTCCTTATTAATAAGTATGCTTAAGAGTAAATGTGCATTTTATATATTTATACTATCTCAGCATACTATTTAGTCCTTAATAATTTAATAATACATATATCTTTAAAAAACAGATGTATTTAGTGGGTGCTATTTCCACAGTTTTCAGTTTTATTGATGCATTATTAATAAAAACAATACATTGTTTTGAGAGTAGTGCACTTCATTTCCCACTAGCACTGTGAAGGAAAACTTTTCACTCCCATTTAGTTGTAGCTGCATGAATAAATTTCAATTTAATTCATATTCCAGTCCTTTGGTATCCTCTTGCAAAGGCATGCAGAAATAAAAATTAAATGAAAAAATTAAAATGAGGCATACTTACTTCAAATGGGAACTTCAAAAGAATTCCTTTAAAGCTGGTTGAACTTGCTGTTTCTCACATACAGCTTTTTCTTTCAACCTGTATTTTACCTGTCAAATTACAGTATATGAAAAAAAATTCAATCATTAATTATCTGCCCCATGGGTATTAAGCCTTGTCAGCATGAAGGCAGTAAAAATCCTTCTTTGGGTCTAACTAACAAGCAATGGTATAAAGATAGCTGATGAAAAAAAACAAACAAACCTGGAGACAGAAGTATGTTGATACCTTCAGTTAAGAGTCATTTGTGATAAGATCTTTGTAATGATTGGCTTCCTCTTGAACAAACAAATATTTGTGAAACTGATAGAATGAAGAAAGCACAATAGAAATAAGCCTCTGGCTCTTGTATATAATTTGACTAATTCAAATTGCAGTTGGACAGGATGTGATGAGCATTAACTACAAATAAAAGCTTGGTGCATTATTTAAAGACATAATTTTTTCCCTACTTTTGAATTTCTGAACAAATAAGAATTCTAATTAACATAAAAGGTATGCATTAAATAGTTCTATTACATTCAGTTAAATGAATGCAGTTGGGTTTAGAAGCATTGAGATGGCTGCCAAACGAGCTTATTCAATTTTAAGATGGTTATTTTTTTATGTGTGGGATAGTCTGATCAATTTTCATATGCTAAAATTTATTACTTGAGATTATTTAAAAAAATGGATTTCCCTGTACAGCAGTTTCAGAGTTTGAAATGGTGTGAACATTGATTTATTTCTATTTTTTTAACTGAATAAAGTCATCTTGTCCAAATTACTACTTTGTGGGGAAGGTTTGTGCTGACAAATGACAGATATGAAAAAAAGTCCTGGTTTTCTTCTTCACTGCATTTTTTCTAATGACAAGTTCAGAAAAAGGCAGTCTTATCTTGATTTCTCTTTATGGCTACTGAACTGAGATAATGAATGTACTAATCTAATAAGCATGTGAATGTTGAAAGATTCTGTCTAATGAAGAAACAAATATTAACTTCAAGTCCAAGTCACACTGTATGGGTATTAGCAGGTAAAGTACTAGCAGATGATAGGGACAGAACTTAGATCAGCTGGAGTGCCTACATAAATATAATGTACTTTGAATATATAGCTTTGAATAATTTTCCTTGATAAATCAATGAACAAGTACAATGTTTTTTACTCATTTGTTTGAGTCATTTTTATCTAATCTACAACCCTGTATGGAGAACAGATCACATATTATGTTATGTTTATGCTGAAATATAGAGAATTCAAGAGTTCACAAACTTTTAAAGACTATTCTGTTTTAACTGATCATTTAAAAAAGTACTCAGTTTTGAATTATATGGAATTTGCATTAAGAGAAGCAAACCAAATACAGGTAATTGTTAATTGAGGTAATTAAAACATTCTCCAAAAAAAAAACAATCCCCAAAGTATTGACATTAAATTTACAACCAACTTCTTGATCATTTATAGCTGATAAATCAACACATTTCCAAAAGGAGAACACTTCTTTAAATTTCAATTTATGAAAGTATATTCTGAATGAATTATCTAGTTTTCAGCTCAAATGTTTGGCTACATACTTTTGCTGAAGGTTTTATGGGAATCTTAAATAATTATGTAAAAGATTTATCTTTATTTGAATAATGGTGGTTTGGATTTATGTTTTCTATATGTACAAGTGATCCTTGCTTATTAGGAACAAAAACTCCTTCATTAAGTGAAGTGGATGTTAAGTTGAAAAACAATGTGACTATGCTACTTAGCAATGGCAATGCTAACAGTGTCAGTTGCTATGATTAAACAAAGACCACTTGGGTCGTTAATTGACCATATGACCACAACTTCGAACTTCCTGTCAGCTTCCCCTTTGGCATTGCTTATAGGAAAAACTGCAACTTGTGATGACATGACTGCAGGAAGCTGCAACATCCTAAGTATGAGGCCTGGTTAGAACTATCACTTGTTCAGTGCTGTGGAAAATTTGCATGATCACTACTACTACTACCACTACCACTACTACTACTACCACCGCACAAGGCTAGAAAGCAGGAGAGCATGAGTCCTCATCCTACCTTAGGCATGAAGCAAGCTGGCTGACTTTGGGCCAGTTACTCTTTCAGCCCTAGGAAGGAGGTAGTGGCAAACCACTTCCAAAAATCTTGCCAAAAAAGATGCCCAACCAGTCACCAAGTCAGTATTAGATGAAAGGCACAATAAATAAATAAACCCATGGATCAGAATTATGATATTGTCTAATGAATAAGGTTTTGGGTTTATTCTCAGCATCATTAAGTGCCTTAACATTTATCAAGCGTATTTGGAGTGTTCAGTCCTATTGCAGAAATGATTTTTCCCTTTGATCTGACAGGAGATCTGTTTACTGTCACAACTTAACAGCTTTGTTTCATCTTTCTTTCTACCTAGAGCAAATCACTTGATATTAAACATTTGTTCTTGGAAAAAGGAAGCTGAATCTGTCTTAACTAATTTCAGGTTACAATGACAGGTGAACTAAGAAAAAATATTCTTTTAAACATTAATTTAGAGAAAAGCATATGGCAATGATCTTTGACAATCTTTTAATGTGTCTTAAAAATACATTTTACGCTTGGATCCCTATTTACTGTCAAGTCACAGCTAGCTATGATTGCCAATATTTGTGTTTATTCTTTGGGGAAATATTGTAAGAACTCAGCCATTTATAGTTATTCAGTAGATAATAATTAGGTAGATAATGACTTAGTGTTACTTTGCTACTCTGTACTTTGCTACTCTTATATTTCTCAGGTTTGATAATAAGGCATGTTGGTCTGGAACATTACTACTCTTTTCTATATGCAGTAGGAGATAGGTTATATTGGAGGGTGCCTCTAATGTTTTTTCTTTTAAATAATTTACTTAAGAATACCTATACTTTGTACTGTTCCTGAACTTGAAAATAGATTATTTGAACATAAATGCTTAGCATTTCAAGGATGCAAACAAATATTCATTGTATAGTAACTTTATGAATGACAATGAGAGTTCAGTGAGACTTCCATTCAAGTGTGCAATATCTGAAGTGTCAAAGTAGCTGGAAGATATCCAGTAGTGCAATTGTGCATATGATATGAATATCATAAACTGCATTATCAGTAGCAGCCTTTCAATCCATGGGAACCCTTTATCAAGTTTTCCTGCCTGTCAATCTATATAGATATGGATATAGGGAATATACACACTATAATTAGCAGGTTAGAAGATCTGATAAAATGAGAATGATAAAACAATGAGATAGCAAGGGCATTTCCAAATCAATTTATCCATTTGGAGTGATTTAATTTAATTTAACATGCGTAATGTCTACTTCACGTGCAGATTTATAAATGTATTCTCTACTAATCTGCACTGCTAGTAAAATTCATTAACTTATACATAGTATAGACACAGTCTATTTTTAAAATCTAGGAATAGCTTTATACATTTCAGTGTTACCATATTAACTTGAATATTTTGGATAATGAAATCATGAATGCTACTCTACAATAAAATCATACAAACATCAGCTATTTCATCTTAACTTATGAATCTGACATTCTGGAATTTATTACAGGTATTTTAATCTATTAGTAAGGTCTATTGAACACAATATTGATGGGATGCTCTCATGGTTCTTTGGAAGAGTTTTAAGACTTGACTCTGCTGTAAGCTTCCCTAATTCAGATGCTAAAATTTAGAGATGGCAATTATATTCCATAGACCTCTAGAGAAATGATACAACTGTGGTACTAATATTGTAGCCATACAATATTAAGAGAATTTGTTTTTCTTTAATTTTAATAATATTTATTTGCTCCATATCTCTCTGTCTGTCTGATTTATATGGCCACTTATCTCACAACAAGCAATTCTAAGCAGTGTATATATTGACTGCACCTTTTCAGATAAATGTTTGCTGATTCAGTAAAATATATCTCCATAAGTGGTTCATGAGAAAAAATGAAGGTGATAATATAGTATTGTTTGCTGCCTTGAAGTCCTACAGAAAAGTTCAATATAAATGTAACAAATAATTAAAAATTGAAATGAATGTTTATTTTTAAATCAATACAGTATATTGTTCCATGTACACAATGTAAACGTGTAAAAAAATCGCCCAATTGGACTATTGCAATGCACCCTACACAAGCCTACCCTTGAAAAGTATGCAGAAGCAGCTGCACAAGCCATATTGTGGCTTGTGCAGTTGCTTCTGCATACTTTTCAAGGGAGGAAACATATAACACTCTTGCTTTGTGAACTGCAGAGGGTGCCAGTTTGCATCTAGGTCCAATTTATAGGTATTAGTCATCACCTATAAAGTCCTACATGGCATAGCACCAGGCTACTTATAGAACTAGCTTCACCCCATCACAGCACCCATCACTTGTTCAGGCAGGAAAGGTATACTGCAGATTCTGTCTGGTGTGGGGTCTAGGAAGAGAGCCTTCTCTACCACTGCCTGCACTTTATGGAATATCCTGGCACCAGAAGTGAGGAACGCCTTGTCTTAATCTGTTGCCCTTCCCTAAAGCAGTCAAACCTTGCCTGTGTGCCTTGTCTATGGAAGAAACTAAGAACAACACAACTGTGGAGTTGGTTGGCTCAATGTGACTGTATTAAGTCATGGAATCTTTCAGCATTTTAAATTTTATGATATTTTTATAACTTTATAATTTTTTTAATCTTAAATTCTGATTTTAATGTTAATTTTATTGATTTTATTTTACACCGCCCAGAGTCCTTCTGTGAGGGAGATTGGTGGTTAAGAAATATAAAATATAAATACATGTTATTAATTGGGGAGATGATAGATAGATAGATAGATAGATAGATAGATAGATAGATAGATAGATAGATAGATAGATAATGAACACAATTCAAAGTGCACTGATGATGTCTCCGCAAACGGTGACATAATATTTGCAATCAAATTGCCAAGCTTGGAGCTCAGAACAACAGGACGAATGGATGGATGAATAGATACAGACAGATAGACATGTTACTGGGATCTTTTGCCAGAATAGTTGTTGCTGTCGATACTGTAAACAACGCAGTTGTATCAGAACAATACAATGCAAACAAACATACCTCTACCTCTATACAGGGATGTTAAACTCTTGGCTTGGATGTGTCACATGGTCATGTCCATCCCTGGTTTAGCGAAGGGGAAAGAATTAAGGGGAAGAATTGAATTATGATATGTCACGTGACAATGTGTTGATTTGTTTTTCTGAGACTGAAGGAGTTACAGTAAGGACAACCCCTTTCGGTTATTAAAAATACATGGACTGTTGCTGAAGTCACCAGGCATTAAACACTGCACCTATATTCAGACAGGCTGAAGTGATCTTTGTAAATTTTGTTTTTAGGCAAGATTAGATTTAAATAAAAAAGGACAGAATGCATAATTAAGAACATCAAATCTCATACTTATACAGTTAGTATCATCAGTGCTAACAGAGCAGCCATAAACATGCTTACTACAGAGGCAAAGATGACTCTGCTCGTAAGTTTTGGTCCACAGAAATAAAATTTGGGATTCCTCCTGTTCCTGTTTAAAAAAAAAAAAAAAAAAGAACATGGATTTTGCATGCAGGCAGGCCACAATGTCTGCAAATTAAACCATTGAGTTTTTTCCTCAATGCTTTATCTTTTTTGCAGCAGTAAAGAGCAATGCACCTTAATTTGAAGGAAACTCTTTGCCAAGTTGTAAAGGTCAAGGAGTGGCAGTTTATTCTGAGTCAGGATATTCCCCGGGACCTGTTTTTGAGGGCTAAAGGTGATTCTGAGAGAACCACAAAACGCTGCGTAAGCGCTGAATCGGAGGCCAGCACTTTACGAAGCCTGAGTGCCGTGCAAAGTCATTTGGAAGGATATTTGCCCTTGGGAGCTGCCGAGAGTGACACGGGGAAATAAAGTAGGGAGCTACCCCACCCCAACTCTTTTTAGGCAGCTTGGCTCTCTGCTTCTGACCAAACGCTCTCCAGATCCTCTCGCCCCCCAGAGCTACGTGCCGAAAGCGTCGTCCTCCTTGGCCTCTTGAAAAGCTCGTTTCCCGCGTCTCCTCCGAGGCGCCTCTCTCCAATGGGAGCCGAACCCTCTGCGGAAAGGGGGGGCAAAGAGAAACGTCTGCTCCCGTCACCCTCTCTCGCCGCCCTGCCACGGCTAAGCTCCGCCCTCTTCAGCCAGTTATAGTACGTGAGGGGTAGTTATAGCCGGAGAGTTCAGGGCTGGTGACCGCCTGCCGGGGGGGAAAGAAGCGCCGCGTGTCTGGGTCGCTGCATGCAACAGGTATGGCTTTGGCTTGGCTGGGCTGGCTTAGCCGGCCAAGCGGGCGGACGGGCGGACTGACCGGTCTACTACAGGGACAGATAGATTCTCCCAGTAGATTCCCTGGAGGAGCCGGCTCAGTTCCACGTGGCGGCCGAAGACCAGAAGGAAGCCCCCAAAGGCGGTGGGGATTTCTCCCAGGAGAAAACTTGGGAGCCCCTTTTTGGCTCTTCCCCGGTAGAACAATGAAGGGAGATGGAGGATGATGGAGAATTGAGGGGAGAGGGCCGAAAAGGGAGGGGGGATGCCGGCAAGGACCGTGGGAGGCGGGCCCCCTCGCCGCCGTTTAAATAAATAAATAAATCCGCCGTTTTCCCGGCGGTTTACTAATAAGGTCAGGCAACACGGAGGCCCGGGATGGGCGGCCATCGTGCCACCAGAGGGCCCGTTAGACTTCTTCCTTTAAGGATGACCGTGAGATGCTTTTTAAATGGCCGGGTATTTGGGTTTGGGCCATTCGGTAACTAATCATGATAATTTGGGGGAGGGGGGGAGGAGGCTCCTCTTGTTTTTAAATGCAGTACATGTTGGAGGCGGAGGAAGGAAGGGGGTGGGCTGTAAAGTAGGGTTTGGATTTATGGGGTGAACGAATGCTCATTTCAAAAAGCTTCGGTTGTGAGTGGGGTTCGTCCGTGCACGAACCTTGTGGCTTTGCAAGCCGCTTAAGTTACACAGGCTCCGCGATTTCCTTGCTTGCACGTGTGCCTCTTAGTATTTAAATAAATCATTCCCCATACATATAAAGGTGCCGGATGGTTTGTCAGGGTTTTTTTTTTATACTGGAATTGTTTTGTGTTCGTGTATTGTTCTGAAGTATTGTAGGATCCCATTCTTCCAATGCATCCCTTAGAGGTTTTATGGATAATGCAGACATCCATACTTAAAGTGCTTGCAGAAATTTGCTAAATGAGCTGCTGTCATCTTACTAACATTAAGGTAATAGGAGACAATAAATGGAAGTAATGTATCCATCCGGCTGATGAGCCCTGTGTGAAGCGCGCTGAAGTCTAGCCAGTGTTTACATAGTGTGGAATGTTGGAGGTATAATAGTACTTGCGATAAGGGGTGAATAAAATTCTTAATAAGTAGGAGAACAGTTCACAAAATTTGGTACAAACAAACATTGCTTTTTAAATTCATTCTAATTTTGAAAAAAAAATTATGGCAGTAGGTCTATGTTTTTTTCTTGGGGAAGGAAATTAAGTATTACGACATGGATGAGCAGAAAAGAACTCTTACTGTTTACTGTGTCTTTTAAAAAAAAACAAGCTTTAAAAGATGCTGATATATAAGATGCTGAAATAAACTTAGGTATAGAAACAATTATACTCTTATTTTCTTTAATGCCAAATATGCTCTTTAGTTAAAACTCTGAATAAATAAGGTTTCATTCTATGCTTCCTGATTTTTTTTTTCTAATGAAGACTTTCAGTTACAGTTCTGAGTGCATTGCAACAAACTAATATTTGAATTGCAAGCACTGAAATAGATTTCCAAAATAGATATGCAGATAATTTGCTTGATTGTAAGCCTCATTTCTATATAATGAAACTACTATGTATTTCTATGATTTCCATGTTATTATTTTCTAAAATGTTTTTAGCAAAGTATAAAAAGATAAATTTGCAATTTTGGAATTTTCATCTTTTAATATTAGATTGGATTTCCAATTCTATCATTCTTCCTTGTCTTACTTAGAAAAAGAAAATAAAGTTTCTGTTAATGCAGGTGTGCACTCTTCTGCTATGATGATTATCTAACGATTGTTTATTTTTAGACCCATCACTTATCATGCGTGACTTTGTTGTGGCTACTGTTGAGTTGAAACTCTTCTATAAAAGTAACTGATCAATAAAATAATTATGAAGAGTCAAGGTAAAAAAGTTGCTGGGATTACAATGAATAAAATTTGCTTTTGGTCGGTTAAATTTGGGATACTCAGAGTAATAGTCATTGTAGACTATATTTTGGGCAAAGATCTTGTATTTATTTAAAAAATTATACAAATGTGAGTGTATTTTGCATTTATGTAAGTTTACTTATAAGTTTTTTCTTTCAGCAAAAAAGAAAGACTAGACTAGATGTTGACTAGATTTTTCTTCCATAATAATGGTGGAGGATTTAATTGGAAGTAAACTACATAGTAGCATGACAAAATTGAATACTGTATTTGCCCCAAAATAAGACAGTGGTCTTATTTTCTGTTAACCCCCAAAATAAGTGCTTGGCCTTATTTTCGCAGAGGTCTTATTATTTTTGAGGTACAAGAGGAGGCCAGCATGGTCACCTCATGGCTGCTGCTATGCTGCAATATTTTGGGGGAGGGGCAGACTTATTTTAGCGCATGCGCTCAAAAGCCTGATTGGGCTTATTATTTAGGTAGGTCTTATTTTAGGGAAAAGGGTTCTGTAAAATAAATTTCCTTATGTGGAGGCTTATATTTGGAAATTTGCTGGTTCAACAAAATAATTATTGTAAATTGTCACTGACATAGCCACTTTAAGAAATGGCATGCATTTTTCTTCTCCATATGCATTTTTGAATGCTTTCTGTTCACTTTCTAAGATCAAGAACATGTTGGAAGATATGAGGAGTTGCAATGCTATTTCTAGTTAATGAGGAAGGAAATAAAGTTTTCAAATATGAAAACATTGAAGCATTAAAATTGCATAATGCTTGAGTCTGGCAATTATTACAAATTTCAGACATCTATACTATTAGGTTAAACTATTTAGTGTCATTTATCTAATATGGACAATATTTTGGGGAGGAATGATGAAACTGGTGAAGAAAAAAGAGCAGCTTTACTTAGCTTTTATAAACTTTCATCTATATTCCCAGTACTGTTTATAACTTTGTGGCTTTTTATGTGACTGCAAAAAAATGTTTCGGTTTTTACTTCAGCTCCAGCCCAGTACTTTTTTGCATGTTAACTTAGAAGACTTATGAAAAACTACATTTTAACAAAATTTGTTTACATGTAAAGTCCCAGTTCCATAGAGATTTGTAGACAGTTTTGATTTATATTAAACTAAGTAGTCCCCCCAATCCCTTTATGCTGCTGCTTGGCTGGGAAACCACTAAAATATCTGAAGGTGGGGTCTAAATTGGGAAGTAAAAGAAAAGGAAAAAGAATGGACAAACCACTTATAAATTCTTAAGAAAACTAAATGGTGTATCTATGAAATAATCAGATACCCCTTTGCTTCAAAGAAGAGTAATGTAAATATATTGGAGTGCACTTTTACAGAGTATGCAAATCAGGTGTAGCTTTTAGTAATGAGGCATGCTCATTCAAGCTAACTCAAGATAGTATTGAATGTGCATTGTATGTCACTTTGGATTTTTGAATCATATCCTTTAAGGATGTGTATACTTGCTTTTGTATGCAAAATAGCAGGTATTCAAACAAAAGTATTTATTTCTGATTTATTTGCATTATTGTTGGTAATACCATGAAAACTTTAATACCTCAGCAATCATTTTGCAAAGCTCTTTGAAGTTTGTGATCAAAAAAGGGTGTCGACTTCAGTGTTCTTTGTCATATAACTTCTTAGCTTTTGTTCCATATTTCCTCAGGGGGAAATATATATATCCTCACTGCATATTTTCTGTATGTGTACACTTTCAATCTCAGAGTTACATTTTTAGTTTTGTCATAATGCTGCATTTCTGCAGTTATACTAATTCATTGAGTATATATTACTTGACTTACAAGCAAGAATTTATGTTGCTAAATCAGTTGTTAAAATTGTTAATTTTACGACTTTCCTTGCAACATTTGCTAAATGAATTACTGCAGTTGTTAAATCAGTGACATGGTTGTTAAGTGAATCTGGCTTCCCCATTGAAATTGCTTGTCCGAAGGTCACAAAACATGATCACATGAGCCCCGGGACACTGCACCCATCATAAATATGAACCGGTTGTCAAGCATCCGAATGGACATTAAGTGATCATGGGGATGGTGTAACGGTCATAAAATGGTTATAAGTCACTTTTTTGGTGCCGTTGTTAACTTCAAATGGTCACTAAATGAACTGTTGTAAGCCGAGGACTACCTGTAATAGCTTTGTTGTGATAGCTGTGCCTTAGTGGAAGCAAATGTTTCATTATGCCAGTGGCGCCCAGCCTTTTGGGCACCAGGGATCAGTTCTGTGGAAAAGGGGTTTTTCCACAAACCAGAAGGGGTGTGGTTGTGCTTGCTGCCTGCATTCTGCAAATGGGGCTTGGCTTTGTTTGTGCAGCCCGGTTGCTGGCATGCCGCAGCCTGGTGTTAGTCCATGGACCAGGAGTTGGGAACCCTTGCTCTATGCAAAACATTGCTAGAAAACTTTAATGAGATATCTATAGTGATCAGGCGTTAGAAGTAGTAGTAGTAGTGGTAGTAGTAGTAACTAGATAGTAAGAATTTGGATTATGCTTATAAGGGAATGTTCATTGCTCTATATTAATATGCTTCCTTTTCTGAAGAAAAAAAAATCAGGAAGTGTCCTCCCGAACAGAGACAATGTGTACAGAACTTAACATGTTGCAGATACATGAAAATTTCATAATTTTCTTGGCTAGTATGAGTGCAAGGACTGAAAAGAGAGAGAAAGATTACCGTATATTCCGGCGTATAAGACGACATTTGAAACCCAAAAAAGTCAACCGAAAATCGGGGGTTGTCTTATACACCGAGTATACGCGTGGCAGTCAGAAACAGCTGAGGGGCGCACGGCTCCTCCGTTCCGTTTCTGACTGACGCCTGGCTCTCCGGCTAGCAGTCAGAAACAGCGTGCAAAGGATACACTGAATGCTTAAACTTAAGTACTTAAAACACATTGAATTTTGTCTTCTTCATAAATTCAACACATGCTCAGGGTGGGGACCTGCATTCTGATAATCAGGACCTTTACTCTAAAAATTCTTTATAATCCTGCTCAAGATTTCTGTGCTGAATGCCCCTGTTCTGCTTGCTTCCTGTTCCTCAATCTCATCTCATGTTTCATAGCTAATTTGTTTGAGGGTTGCAAGGAATGTTTGTGAATAAGTAATAATAGCACAAGACTAGATCATAGAATCATATAAAGTTAGCAAGGTTCCTTGTTTTGTAAGTTATTTTGCAGTGTAAGCTTGACAAATCATTGAATCCTGCCATTAAAATCCTTTTTAAAAATATATTTACCTGTTTTCCATTTCCATCCATATTGTTTTATTTACGTATACTCATATTGTCTATTGCTGACAATATGTAGGCTATATACTGTATTTAGATGATGGTCTACTAATTTGCTAATGTCCTGAATTTGAGACAAAATATCATTTTGTGCATTTTATTTCTACAAAGATGGCTAATTTTCCTAATTGGAAAGCCTAATTTCAAAGTTTCTTAAAACTAAAATGAATGACCAATTAAAAAGGAGATTTGGTAAATTCTAGGATATCCAAGAATAATCCTGACAACCTATGCTATGTCAAATAATGAACTGAACCAGTGTTCAATTTAAACTATTAGAATTTGGACCTTATTGGATAGAGAAATTGCTTGTTGATTAAACATATGTTGATATTCTGCTACCTTATCATCTGTAAACTACACAACATTTGTCTGAAAGAATAGAATGTGAATGCTGTCTGCTGATTCTGCTACTTGAGAGATAAATTCTGTCAGTTCTAATTAAAACCAAGCTATGCAATCATTATAGCAGATAAGTAGAAACAGTTTAAGAGATAGCACTGACTGATTCTACATTATTTTTACCATTACACAGCAAAATGAGTTTTGACACAAACACACATGCATTTTTCATACAAATAATCAAGCTTTAGATAGATAGACAAGCTTTAAAATAATTTTGTTTTTAAAACAAAACAAAATTTACACAGAATTTTATCCCCTTGAAAATATGTACAGCTCCCACCCTCCTGGCTTTTATAAGGTCAAAACAATCTTACTCTGAGATGTCTGTCAGGCTGGAAATGATTAATGATTTTCTTAATGCTCTATTTTAACCTTTTTATTGGAAATTCTGTTACAATACCTTAAATGTATTTTTTCAGATACATATTCTTTATTACATTCCATGCTGTTATTATTTAAACCAGTATTCGATATGGATAAATTCCAAATGTACAATGTCAGTTGCTGTATTGGTTTAATTAATATGTATCTCACCTTTACTATTTTTTACAATAAATCAAGGCAGCAAACATATTCAACACAACTTGCTTCTCCTGTTTTCCCTACAACAATCACCCTGTGAATTCGGCTGAGAGAGAGAGTCATTAGCCATGGTCACCCAGCTGGCTTTCATGACTAATGTGGGACTAGAATTCACAGTCTCTGGCTTTCTAGCCTGGTTCTTCAACCACCAGACCAGACTGACACTCTTTATCCTGTTTTAATTAACTTTTGATATACGGTAACTTCGGACATTGCAGTAATTTTGAGAGAAATTAATTCATATGATTTCAGCATTCGTTATAATGTGGCCCAAATCACTCTGTTTGATGCTACAAACATATTGTATGTTTACACTTTATTTTATTTATAAGATACGTTTAGATCCTGCAGTTACTGTTAAAGCAGCTTTCCCAAAACTAGATGGTCTTCAGATGAATGGATTTGGACTTTTCAGAAAGTGCAAGACTAATTGGAAAGTTCTGAAAGTTGCCTGTAGCTATATAAGTCCTGCTTCTGTACATCTTTGCTCAAATCATGAATTCTAAATTGCCTGTCCCAACCTCTGCTATTCAGCATTATTGACAATAATTTAGATGAAGTTGTTGAAGGGATGTTTACACATTTATTGGTTACACTAAACTGGAAGAGGTGGCTACCTAGCGAAGAGACTTAAAACTTTTGAGGCAGACTTAATAGTGTGTGCAGAAATGCATAACATTTGGGAAAAATGTAAGTTGGGAATGCGTCAAGTTCCGGCATTCATCAACGACACAAACAGAGAAGCAAGGTGATATTGAAAATGCTTTATCTGTATTGTTTGCAAAACTTGTGATAACCGACACCAGATGACGAATAACACAAATGCAAATATGCAAAGTCAGTTCTAATCCGGTTAATCACACCACTGTAATATATACTCTCAACTCCACCCACATCTACCCATATACCAATCTCCTCCCTGTCCCCTAGTGATGATGCCACCTACCCCCCACCCAAAGGGATTAGCAGCCCAGAGATTGTCCGGAAAGAATAACCAACCCACCCAGGGATGGCAGAGGATGGTAGAGGAGAGAGGCCATCCAGGCAAGACACTTCAACCAGAGAAGGGGCAGAGTCCATCCACGTGATAGTCAGCAGGCTTGAAGTGCTATAGGGCTATCACGGTGCTCTGCTGATGACATCATCACTGGAGCTGGCAGGCGCAGAGGGAGCCAGCAACGGAGCACCAAAATCCAAAGGCACCAAAAGCCGTACTGTTGTTGGGGTAAGCATGGAATCAGATGCGCTGCTAAACCCGTCTTCTGCATAAATGGCAGCCTGAGGGATGACATGCTGTTTCCCTATTACTGGGATGGAACCAGGAAGACAAGGTACACTATTTGAGGTACTGCTCCTCGGTTTGCCCGGATGTCTCCAGTGAAACCAGGCGAGCAGGCAGGGTGCCCATACATCTGAGGACCTCAGCCAGGAGGCCTCTGAGAGGGGTATCCCTTCCACAGAACCAGGTACTGTGTTTGGCCTTGATGCTGACGGGAATCGTTTTGTGAGATCTCAAAATACCGCTTCCCCCTAACCTAAATTGGTTCAGGTATCTTGCCAGGGTCACCGCATAAGGCTGTCATATGTACTGGTCTAAGAAGGCTATTGTGAAACCCTGGATTAGTTTTCCCTAAAATGGGGGAAACTAGAGTTACACAGTAACTGAATTAATCACTCGTACAATCATCATCACTGAAGCCAGCAGGTGCAGAAGGAGCCAGCATCAAAACATTGAAACCCATGCTGCTGCAAGAATCAAAAGCCCTGCTGCCACTCTGAATACCCAGAGGCCAAAAAACGCAATCAAGACAAGCAGAGGAGAGCAGGAGCCATAGGGCAGCCGACTGCCGAGGTGCTGAGGTAAGCATGAAATCAGATGGGTCACTGAATCCATCCTGCGTATGAATGGCTGCCCAAGGGCTGACATGATGAAGAGAAAATCCTGCTAGAGATAAGCTATTTTTCAGTTTGTTTCAAATATTTTTTTTAGAAAAATGTTGGCATTTATTGTTAGTAAGAATTTTATTTAAGTACTTAAATAAAAAGTATTACTTAATTTCCACTGTTTTTCCTATCTGATTCAGTTATCAGAAGTCTTGAATGTTTTTTTTTAAACTATTTAATAGAAAGCAAGGAAAGTGCACATGGACTGATAAAAGATATTTTATCATTTTGGAAAGTGCACATGGACTGATAAAAGATATTTAAACAATTCTGATCTTTGGTATAAACTAATTTTGGGTAGCAGAACTTGTAATTCGTTTGTTAATAGAAAAAGACGTGTTTTACAGTAGGAAGGTAAATTTGTTACTAAACAAGTATTTTAATTATGATTCGCAGTAGGTGTGATATTACTGAATTGGTATAATGTAAACATTTAAGTATAAGTATAATCTTTATTGTCATTGTACTTAAATTGGTGAAACATTTAGTGTAATGTCATAGTGCAATTCCTACAATTAATCTGTCTACCCAATTTGGACATTAAACTGACTCCATTGGATTTTATAGCTTAAGATAAAACAAAATGAGCCTATTTATATCCTTAAATCCTTTGCAAAAAAAAAAGAGACGTCTTCTAACCCAAATTCTTTGTAACTCTTGGACTGCTGAAATGGAAAAGGATAAAGAATTTAAGCTTGCTGATTTATTCTCATTCATTTATGCAACAATCCCCTCAGAGGATCTAGTAACAATCAAAATATACTAGTATTGCGTAGGAAATACCAATCACTTCATTAACAAGAAGACACTGCTCACAAAACATAACTTTCCCTCTTCTAGCATGATAACATATAATAAATGAATAAATTGATTAGTATTTGTCACTTCCTGAAAGCAAATACAAAATGTAAATGGGCCCTGACTTTTCTGTAAAACATGAGGAGGGGTTTAGGACTATAAACTTCCTTTTTATTTAGTTTAGTTGTAGCCTAGCTACAGATATTCCAGCTATTTTACCCAGAAATGAGAAATTACACATATCAATTTGTAGCATAGTGGGATTTTTCCTGATCACTAGAGATATAATAGAAAAAAGGAGGTTAAGATTTTTCCTCCTTCAGTCTTCACTGAAACAACCTCAACTTAATGATTCAGTGTTCTCGGATGCTTTTTTGTATGAAACTAGCCAGGAGTGGGCAGGTGACATCAAAGTAAATTTACTTGAAAAATCACCATTAACAGTGAGAAAAGGAAGCTGTTCCAATGTGAAAGATTGTGAGGAGGCCAAAAAAGAAATACAAAGAACTCTTAGATATAAACAAACAACCAATAACAGTTTGCTAGTGGCTTATGTAGTAAAAAAGCAGTAGTCTGAACTTCAGAAATCCTGGCAGGAAGAGATTAAAAACTTTCAAAGGACTCCACCTTAAAGAGCTCATAATAAAATAGATCTGGATATTCCTATTGAAATATATAGAGTCATAGGACTGGAACGGACCTTGTAGAATTTAGTTCAATCACAAATCTGCCGAAGGCCAACTGCATATCCATCTGGTAAATAGTACTGTCTATCCTGTACCTTACCAAGAAGTAGGCTGTGGTCTATCGAATGCCTTATTGCAGAGGTGTCAAACTCAAGGCTCGGTAAGCGGATCTGGCCCTCAGGGTGCTTAGATGTGGCCTGTGGGGCCACCCTGGAAACAACTAAGGACCAGCCCATGGGGCCTCTGCCAGTGAAAATGGAGCTTGGAAGGGCCACACATGGCCATGTCCACCTGACCCGCCGAGATCAAACACAGCCATGATGCAACCCTCAATAAAATAGAGCTTGACACCCCTGTCTTGTTGAAATCTAAGTATAATATATCTACAACATTTCTTAGGTCTACTAATTTAGTCACGTTATCATATAAGGCAATAAGTTTTGTTTAGCATGACATGTTCTTAACAAAATCATGCTGGCTTCTATATAATCATCTTGTTCATTTCTAGGTGTTCACAAATCTGCTGCTTGATTGCCTTTTCTAGGATTTCCCCAGATATTGATGTCAAGCTGATTGGTCTATAGTTTCCTGGGTCTATTTTTCTTTAATTCCAGTCATGGGTTCCATCCCACCAAGTTTCAGGAAAAGTGACAATAACATACCTTCCCTCATGCATGAGGACTTCAAGTTCTCTTTCTTTGTTTCCTGTACTTGGAGCATTTAGATTATAGGCATTTGGGCCCTTAATGGCTGATCTTATTTGTTATGTTTCCTATTTGGTATCTGAATGCCCTTTCCCTGCCAGAAGAAGTGGTGACAGCTGTCAGCCTCGACACCTTTAAGAAAGGATTAGACGAATTCATGGAGAACAAGGATATCAATGGCTATCATTATGGATGCCTAAGGACACCTTCTGGAATGGAGAGATAGGCAGGATATTTCTCAATGCCATTTGCAGGGAATCAAGCAGGTGAAGACATCTGCTTGGGAATACCTTGAAGCAAATGGTGAGCCACTGTGTGAGACAGAATGTTGCACTGGATGGGCTGTGGCCTGTTCCAGCAAGGCTGTTCTTATGTTCCTTTTTACCACTTCCTTCTTAGTCAGATTTGTTTTTTGGGAGACTGCTTTGGGATTGATTCCAGAAATTCTTACAGGTTATGATGATCATAGCACTCAATTCATGCATTTGGTACCACTTCCACCACCGAATATGCTATAATGGTTCTATCAATAACAGACAAGTCAAAGCAAGGTCATCCAATATGTGCATAGACAGTTGGCACAGACAGTTTGGAACACACAGTGCCACTCAGGGATCATATGAGCACAGAACCTAAGTCTAATGGGTAGGCAGCTTGTTTCCAAATCAGGTTTGGGCAAGGAGCATGGTCCAGTTCCAAGTCAGTTCTGCCTGTCAGCCATCTGGAAATTATGACAGTGTGACTAGCCTGGAAGACACTGTTAGAGTGTAGACTTGCAGGACAGACAGTGTTGTAACAAATTTCCATATAAATCATTAGGGCAGTTCAAAGAGCCTTCAGAGGGAGACTGCTAAAGACTCTTTGACACAGGAGGAAAAACAGTGCTTAACTCACCAGTTTCTGCTCCATTTACAGTGCTTCACACATTCAGTGATTTTCTTAGAGTAAAACAGGCAAGTAAAGTCCTTTTTTCTAATTTCAAGACAGGTATAGCAATGAGGAGCAATTCCTTTTGACATTGATTGAAAGGATTGCTCTTTTATTTGCAGCCACATTTTCCAACACTATCCAAGGTCATGAGCAAGATAAGCTGCTCACCACACAGGTGATTCAAATTGTGCATTCAGTGAAGGTGACACCCATGGCATTTCCCAAAACATCCTGTCTAAGAATGTCATTCTATTTTCATAGCTATGTGAAAATATAGCTATGTATAGAAACCTAATACAGTTGTTAAGTGAGTTTTGCCCCATTTTACAACCTTTCTTGGCACAGTTGTTAAATGAATCACTTCTGTTGTTCAGGTAATAACACAGTTAGGTGAATCTGCACAGCCCATTCAATCAATCATTAATCAATCATTAAATTTATTAACCACGCCCTCTCCCCAAAGGGACTCGGGGCGGTGCACAGGCAATTTAAAAACAAATACAGAATGGAACAATAAATAAATAACTTAAAAATATA